>JARBWK010000012.1:38399829-38596712 GCA_030556195.1 Anolis apletophallus
TTCCCACGGGGCCGTACTTAATCCCTCGGCCGGACCCCGACGATCTAGGCCCGGCGCCTCCAGTCTCTACTTTCCGAACGGTGACGATCTAGGGACAGATGCCAGCTCCTCCTGCCCTCCTCTATGTCCCTGCGCCTGTTATGAGAACGGCCCCGCTCTTCCATCCTAGTATCGCTATCTTCCTGAGAAGCAGCCTCCCGAGTTTCCCATCCGCTAGCCTCCATCTGCTGCTCGGCCAGCTCCTGGGAACCTCGGCCATTTGGGAATTCATAACTATCTCCGCTATCTGCTTCAGCTGCCTCCCATCTCCACCTGGTCGCTCCTTCCCGGGAGAATGCTCCCATTCGAAATCCCAGGCTAAACTCTCTGCAGGTGGACTGAGCAAAGGCACGGCTGACCATCTTGCTCTGGGCCTTCCAACTCATCCTCCGAGTCCCTTTCAGCCTGTGCGGGTCCCAATGCCAACGGGACCCCCGGTGCGTCACCCCTCCCCCGCGGCCCGGGCGGACCCATGGGTGCTACACTTCCACATCTCTTTTCAACCAGCTAACAAAACTGACAGCAACAAATCAAACAAGTCAATTTAAAATTATATTTTTCTTAGACAGAGAAAATGTACAAGTACATTCATAAAAGGTATTCCATTTGTTTTAAAACTGAGTAAGTAAAAAAATGTGAAATAAGAATGTTCCCATAAGTTTTTCTTCTTCTTTTGACATGATAGGTCTATTTGCAGAACTTATCTTCATTTTCTTCCTCTCTCTGACCCTTAGTAGTCTTTAACTACTCAAGCTGCAAACAGACTAAAAAGTAATTTGTTTTCCTTATGTTTTTGAGCCACTAGCCTAGTACACTAATTAGAAATAAAATGGTTGACCCATAAAGAAAATGGTAGGAAATCTTAAATGAAGGCATTATCCAGCACTTCATGCTCCTTAGTGATGCCTTTTTAAATATTTCAGACAGCCTATAAATAATTAAAACCTCACCACAGCAAATTATGTCCTATTATGCAAATAAACAGCCTCCTCCCCAGTTTCATTAGGGATTCTAAATGACAAGCTGAACAGTTTAAACATGCCAAGGTATTGCACTGAGCTGAGAAATCTTTCAATATTTTTTTTTAATTGTTAGTGCCAAGTTTCATGTGGATTTTTACTCTAACACTTTAATTTGCATGAGCAAATAAACCTTTAATAAACCTTTTGTAAGTGGTGAAAATGCATCATTTAATTAAATTTGATTTGTTGTGAGACTATTGCACCTCATGAATATTTAAGGTCTGCAAACGCACCATTTGGCTAATGCAGGAATTCATTCAATTTCTGACAAAGAAAATTGTATTTAATGCAACACCTGTATTACACACACCTTTACATTTCTTTTTAGAAAATACTTTTTTGAATCTGAGATGTTTCAGTAAATGTCTCCTACCCACACACCCATCTTGAATATACATTTGCAGACAAAACCACATAGAATAAAGTAACAGGAGCATATGGAGGTTGATAAAATATTATAAGATTGGGTAAGATTTGCAAAAGAACACATATGGCCTCCATAAAAGAATGAGCCATCCATCCTTTGTCAATATAAGCTCAATGTATTAATATTTGAACATATTATTGTGGACCCAATAAATTTGTTAAATTAACAATGGAATGGGCATCTGTGCTAGACTATGACTCCCACCATCCATTACAGCAGTGGTTCTCAACCTGTGGGTCCCCAGATGTTTTGGCCTTCAACTCCCAGAAATCCTAACAGCTGATAAACTGACTGGGATTTCTGGGAGTTGTAGGCCAAAACACCTGGGGACCCACAGGTTGAGAACCACTGCATTACAGGATGAGCATTTCTTAGCCAACAGAAATACTCCACTTTTGATTTCTGCAACCTTTGTTTCATGCACAAAATTATTACAAATAGTGTATGTAAAATTACCTTCAGCCTATGACTGCAAGATGTATATATGAAACATAAATTAATTTCATGTTTAGACTGAGGTCTCATCTTCAAGAGATCTTATTTTATATATGTAATTATTCTAAAATCCCCAAATCCAAAATGTGGAACACTCCTGGTCTCATTCATTTTGAACAAATGTTACTGAAGCTGTATGAACAGCTATGCTGGCTAGGGTGGTCCTGGGTAAAACCAATGGGAATTGTAATCCAGAGTTGCTCATCCTTGTATAATTAAATGTCTTACTCATTACTAGAACACAACCTTATTCAAAATATAGCTATCTATAAATGTCAAGTGTACAGACACAAGTTTATTTCATTAATTAAGTAAGATAGTTTTTAGGTTTCGGTTTCCAGTTGTAACATGTATAATTTAATTGTACTTGTAACTGGTACCTGCAAAGTATTTTTTCCATATCTCTTAAATTGTCAAATGAAGAGGACTATAGCAGTGACAACATGGTCAATAAAATGTCAATTTAAATTGTAAATATCACTACACCTTGATGTAGTCAACATATACTAGAAGATCCCACTTGGAAGTTGTTTGCCAGCATATTCCTATATTGTTTTCGAAAACAATTTTCAGGACATTCATTGCTCACAGTATTTCAAGAATTTTTTTCAGTTCCTTTTTACACATTAGAAGGTCTTTTAAAAATGGGACTCTAGTTCTTTCATTATAAACAACAGGGAACCATGCTATTCAAGTGCTTTCCAAATGTGAAGCAAAACAGAAGCAGAAGTTGGGAAGTATTTGAAAACAGTAAATTACCTATTGTATATATTAGCATGAAATATAATTGTTTATTATAAAAGACCAATACAATGTTGATATAAGAATAAATAATTGTTTAAGGCCATAAACTGAAATGAAGCATCACATATAAAGGTTGTCCCAAATCAATATTGCTATTTCCACATGAGAAGAAAAATGCTTTGTTTTCAACAATGATGCACAAAGTTCTGAAATAACAGTTAACGTTTGCTGAGAAGTCATTTATTTACTAGGCTTGTGCATAATTTCAGATCAAAATCAGAAGTCGTATCAAGTTTGTTAAATTTGTGCATATGAAGTGATTTCTGAGACATGCAGGAAAGGTGTGGGGAAGGAGTTTAGAAATTGAAACACCCATTTTTTTCTTAAACATTTAGAGTCAGTAATGATAATAAATAAAATTATTGCATCTGCAAAGAGGACTAAAGTAATAGTATAAATATGTGCCAAAATGAAGTTATGTAGTTGTGTGTCATAAAGATAGATGTACATTCAAGGGGATTGCTGTTGTCGTTTTTTGAGGGGATAAATTGATTTGCTCTAAATTTCTAAAATCCCGCAAAATCTGTAGATGTGTGAATCTTTCTGAAACTTCCAGGGATTGATGCCCTGGTTATCTTGTGCATTGTATATAAAATTCAAGTAGATAACTCTTGTTGTTTTTATTTAAATGTTTTTTAATTAAAAAATTTAAAGTTCACCAAAAATCCATGGATAAGTCAAACGTTCTGAAATTTGGTGGGCTAAGAGTGATAAATGTGTTCTACAACTGTAGCAAGTTTCAGCATGATCGCTCAAGATGAGGGAGAGATTAGCCCCTGAATTTTTCTCACTGACAGTAATGGTTTCCTTAATGTGCATGAGCAATCACTATTAATAAAATAGTAACTAAATAGATATGTCCACAATTCTTTCAAGGGTTTAAAAGCAACGTATCAAACACAAAGGTGCTACAGCTGCTGGTTATTCAAAATCAGGGTAGATTAATTCATTCCATTGTTGAGTGGCAAGTCAGCATGGAGACCTATCCCATTGATCAAGGAGTCTACTCAAGTCAGAAGTAACAACAAGATTTAGGCCCATATTTGGAGTCCCAAATGTGCCCCATCATTCCATTTTCACTCACTCTAAAGCCCACTGCCACATAGAATTTCCTGAAAATGAGATGAAACCACGTATAGGTTTAGCTAATCACTGCTAGTTTTACCACTTAAGACATCTACACCTGCTATACAGTGGACAATAAGGGAAGAATTAATTCTGCGGAAAGTTAGGTGTTTTTTTGGCAACAAATTCCTAAGTTGAAATATGATCATTAAGCACAGCAACAGTGAGGTCATCATGGATATTAAACTTTGAGTGAGCAATAAAGTTGCCAGAGATGCTCATCAGCATTGCAAACAGAACTTATTTCTTTAGACGTGCTGCACTATTCACCTCTTGGTTGGATGCAAACAGAATTGCAAGTACAGTACACCCATGTTAATTCTGACTTATCAGGGCAAAAAGTTCTGGCTTAATCAGGTATTTCTCTTTCCCCAGGCTAACAAAAAATTAACTGAAAGCAAATCTGACACAAGAAGAAAGTGCAAAATTACATATAACAGAGAAGCTGCTGCTTCCAGTACATAATTTTATTTACTTAGCATTCAAGATCTTTTAAACCTTTGTTTTTCCATTCCAAGTACAATAGAAAGATTATGCACATCATACCGCTTACAATTTCTCTGGGGATAACAGATTTAATTAGTGGGGTTTTTTTCTTTTAATGAAAACATTTGTGTCAGCACATTTTATGAAATATTTTCCTACTGCTGAAGTCTCTTGTATCCAAAGTCAAGTGAAGTAAGTGCAAATGATAGAGCCCTATTAAATGTATTCTTGTTTTAATTCTCAATGACAGTGCTATACAATGCAGCAATAATTAATACAGATGACTGATACATGCTAGTTTTAACATAAAATATTTTTAAACATACAGGAAACTAAAAAAGTACAATCTTATAGTAATATATATAGGCTACAGCAAAACCTATCTTGCTGTTTTAAAGCAGAAAATAATGTTATAGTTCTTTGAAGGAAAATACTATGTAGACTGTCACTCTTTTCTTCAAGCAGAAAGGGACGCATTTCTATACATTTTCCCACTGTGCAGCCAGTTGTGGTCATGCCACTTTCCTACCATTGTTGCTGCTTCTCAGTGTTGCCAATGATGATAAGTGCTGTTGCTTTGCCACTGTTCTTTTTCCGTTATGGTCTGTTGCTTCTCTAGCAATGGTATGTAGACTGAAGCAAACTTTCTCCCAAACTATCCATTGGGATAAATTATATCAAACTTAAAGAGTAATTACTTTTAAAGATATTGAGACAACCAAACGGAGTACTTTTTAAAAGTCATAATATTTTTCTTTAAAAGCAAGGGTATAAAAACATTGATGTAGTTCACTTATGATGGTTTCTCAGCTTAATAAGCAACAACCCTTTTGTTCAAGCATATAGACATATTGCTCCTCAGTTCATGATGTATGCATACTATGAATTTTATAATAATTATGGATTCCCGTCTCATCCAAATGAGTAAAGTATATTTATCGGGTTCAGAGTAAACCATAATATTAAACTATTAATGGAGTTAGATAATAATGATTTCAATTAAATAAACTGGTTTCTTTAGATGATGTAATATACTTGTTCACATACAGCTCATGCATTTTTATTACTATAGAAATACTGTAAAACAGTACAAGGACAAGGGAAGTTGATATATAAATTTAGATGTGTATACTACAAAGAGCATGCTAAGAGATCTGCAATACATGAAACCAAAATCACCAAATAAATAAAAGTAATGTTTGTCTCATAAATTCCGCAGATCAAAACTTGATGGACACTTGAACTCCCTTTGGAAAGATATATTGTTCCGGCACAGCAAGTACCTGGTTGGTTCTGCCCCAAGCTAGAGAGTTATCATATTTTTGGCTTTTTTGTAGGGCTGCTTCAGCCTCAGAGCTGCTCCCTGAAAGTTAATCATTAAGAGTTTTTGCTTTACAGAAGCTAGTTTGCAGGGCCTCTTTGCGGCTATTGGCCTACAGAGGTGCCTATCATAAATAGTCCTGTTTGGTGCCCGCCCTCACTCCCAGGGAAGGGGACCTCCATTTTAGTTTAGTTAGTCTTCTCCTGGAAGTCTCAAGAGATAGGTGTGCTTGCATGGTCAGTCAGGTTGGGCTGTGGCCTGCCATTGCAAGTACTATAACGCTAGCCATAGCATTGCCTTCGACTGGCTCAGAGTTTAAATGAAAGATCTGCTCTTTCATATAGAAGCTCAGAAGCCAGGGCAGAGAGTATCTCCGCATCTCAACACAGCAGAAGGAAGCATGGAGGGGTTTTTTTTACAACTCATTGTTCCAGCAACCAAGAGAGAGGTCAGGAAAGCAATATTGTAAGTTCCCTGTCGTGGTCCCTGTGAATCACACATTTGGTATTTCCTGCGCAGACAGATCGGAATCTTTTAGAAAGTTAATATCACTTTAAATGGTAGCCCCACCCACACTCCCCTTGAGCATATATAGCCGGTGGGAGGGGCTGCCTTCTCAGATCCTTTTATCCGCCACCATTGCGACAGCTAGGAATCGCTCTCATATTTCTTTGACTAGCGAAAATTTACTATTCTATTTAAATTGATTTATTTTATTTTATTTTATTTATTTAACAATTTATTTCTTTATTAAATTCTTATTTGATAGAAAATCTTATTACTCAAATTTTATAACTGGACACGATTGCCTACCACCAATTGCCACTGTTGTTTCAAAAAGCCTCAATGGCTTCCCATTGTATTAGGGAACACTAACCCAAAGGCATGTGAAATTAAGGTAATTTTACACATTTTTGGAGCAGTGGGACTCAAACATTTGAATTTACTGTTGGCTGCCAAGATGGCGGCGCCAACGGTAATAAGATGCTGAGGAAAAGTGCCACCAAAATGGCCACCAGCCTCCTAGGAACGCAGGAGTCCTGCCATGTCTAACTTGAGCCACCACTCTGAGGAGCGCCTCTGCCCCACCTTCGGGTGTGAGGCATGCACGAGGCCGTCGGGACTGGAGTATCCCATTCAACACCTCTAATCCACTTTCGAGCATGAAACAGGCATAAGACAGCTGGGACTGGAGCCCTCCAATGGCGCCTCTGCCCCACCTTTGGTGTGAGGCATGCGCGGGACTGTCGAGACCGGAGTCCTTTCAAATAGAGTGAGGAGTGTGCAGTTCAATACTGGAGGCTCTCCGTCAAGCTTGAGTCCGGCGTTTGACCCCACCCCTCTATCGGGACCAGCTGATCCCGGAGCGTGACCTCTGATGCAGAGGACTTCTGGGCACCACCCCTCTATCGGGGCCAGCTGATCCCGGAGTATGAACTCCGATGCTGGAGGTCCTCCATTTGGCCCTACCCCTCGATCAGGGCCAGCTGATCCTGGAGCGTGAACTCCAATATCAGAGGACCTCTTGGCGCCAAACTTCAAACTTGAGTTCCTCAAAACACAAAACAGGTAATTATTGGTTGCTTACTTGTAACCGTAGTTCCCTGAGTGGTCACCTGTGAATTCGCACATCCCCACCCATCCTCCCCGCTGATGTCATGCCTCAGTCCTTCAAGCTGCTTTTTGCAGCGGAGTAAAGGATCTGAGATGGCAGCCCCTCCCACTGGCTATATATGCTTGATGGGAGTGTGGGTGGGGCTACCATTTAAAGTGATATTAACTTTCTAAAAGATTCAGAACTGTCTGCATAGGCGCAGGAAATACCAAATGTGTGAATTCACACGTGACCACTTAGGGAACTACGGTTACAGGTAAGCAACCAATAATTACCTGTTTTGTGATTTGAGGAACTCAAGTTTGAACCAAGCCTAAGCAAGGCTTTGTAGCAATAAAGACGTTGTTTTACTGTTCCCTCTGGAGTGGTCTTGGTTACTGGCATCCCTAAACTTCATGAGGAAGGTGCCCGCGGTTCCCCAGGCCTTAGAAAGAAGCATACCCCAATTTCAACACATAGTGCCTGGGCGTAAAGGCACATATATACTTTCACAGAGGAAGTTAAGCTATAACACACAGCTGAAGACATGACCGATCACTGTATGCAGATCTCCATGGGGCATATAATTTTAACTAATTTTTCCATAACCTTTAATATAGCAAGGTCATTCATTAGAAGTGCTGATTCGATAGAGCATAGGACATTGTCAGATAGTGAGACAGAGGAAAGCAGAGTGATTATTTCAAAGCTCCCTAATAATAGCAAAGGCAGACAATATGCTGAAATGTAGACAGCAGATCTGTATGAATAAGCATTTAACATTTCCAGGATGTGTACTCCTATATATTTAGAAAGAAAAACAGCTGCTACATATAATATTTTGCATTAGATCAGCTTTTTCTGCAGGAACCAAGGTTACTGTCACCACATCTCCCAAATAGTTTATGATTTTATTTCTGGATCAAGAGAACACATTTACTCAAACTGTACCTGCATGTGTTCATTTTCAAACCACCCCACAGTAATCATCTATTATATAAATGGGTTCACGTCATGTGATGTATATCTCAAACAAAGAAACCATACAATGCAGAAACACAATACTTGCCAACAGAAATAGGCCTCAAGCAAGGTACGTTTGTAGCAAAGAAACTTTCCCCCCCCAAAACCTAAAACGCCCCCAAAACAATGAGTAAAAATAAAACTACATTTACCAGCATCCTCCGGGGCAGCCAAAGACTCACCCAGCCTCTACATTCTGAACAACATGATTGGCTGCCAATAAGGGCGGATTTGCATAACTGCTGCTCTGGCCAGCCAACATGAAAATTCCGATCCATAATAAACTGCCAAAACAGAATAAGGAAAAGGCCTGAGCCAATCCCCAACACAAACACCCAAATCACTTCCAACCGAAAATTTATACCCCAAAAAATCACAGACCACGCCCAAAATTGACAGTAAGGCTTCATTAACTTGATTTCCCTAACTAGCCCTCACTTACTGGGAAGCTGTTTACGCTCTAAATTGACAGTAAGACTTCATTAACTTGATTTCCCTAACTAGCCCTCACTTACTGGGAAGCTGTTTACGCTCTGAATTGACAGTAAGACTTCATTAACTTGATTCTCCGACTAGGCCTCAGCTCATTCATTGTGTATGGCCCAGTAAGGCTTCATTAACTTGCTGTTCTAGGCCTCAGCTCATGGGACATTGTGTATGGCCTGAATTTACAGTAACCTACCTTGGCACACAGAGCCCCGACCATGCATGATGGGACTTGAAGTACCACCATGGAAAATGGGATTTGTAGTACTTCAAAACCCATCATTCCCCACAGACCACTGCGGCCCAGAACCAAGACCAATAAAGACCCAACTTGGCACACCATGCCCCCCACTCCATCCAACTGCAGTTTAAAGGAGGGCACACCGTGGATGATTGCACTTTCTCGCATCTCCTAAAAAGGGCACAGCAACGCGTGCCGGGTACAGCTAGTTGTTTATAATTCTGGAAACTGATATCATGTGATACATATCCCTATCTCAGTAGTTATGTACAGCACGAATTTCACTTTCCATTCAGCATCTAGATGGCACTTCTCATTCTTATATATATATATATACACACACACACACACACACACACACACACATACCTACATACATACACACACACAAATAATCTCCATAATAGATAAAGTTATATCAGATATCATGAAACTTCATTTCTAGTCTGTTAAAGTGCAATGGGTCATTAAACTAGATTGTTTTACATCAAGTTCCAGTAGGTGTAGCCTGTCACAAGGTGCTATACCACACCTCCAGAAAACCTAAGTAGCTACTCACTAACCTTGACCTATATGTTGTGACAAATTATTCTAATTATTCAGGTGGGTAAAAAGGAAAGAATATTCACAGCTTTGTTCCTTTTTCTCCATCTCTAACAGTAAAACCTCTTCATCAGAAATTATTGCCTTCATCTCTTCACCAGAAATTATTGCCTTCATCTCTTCACAGCAAGAAATAGACTTCTGTTTAGTATTAAGAGATTCCAGACCCAATGGTGTGGGTAACATAAGATATTCTTCTAAAACAACTGATAGACAACTGGACACTGTTCCATTATCCAGGTGGAGGCCACTAGGGGATGCTAGATAGAGAAAGATAGTCCATTTATGGGGGGGGGGGGTTGAAGGAGTAAAACCATTCTCCCCATTTTCTTACTATTCCCCATTTCCCTGCCATGGAAACAACACTTGTTTATAATATGGGGAGGGCAAATAACCAGCAAAAACAGGAAAATACCTTTCCTCTTTCAACTCTTTCAACTCCCCCACCTCCCATAAAATGGACTATCCTTATTTTTCTAGGACCTCCTTGTGGCCTCTGCCTGGAAAATGGAACTGTTTATGAAAAATCAAATATGTTTACTAATTCACATTTCTTAATGTATTTACTGTTTTAGAATTTCTAAAAATGTATTCATACATAATAGGTTTACAGTGCAATAGTCTCTCCTTTCCCCCTCACACAAATTAAGAGCAAAGCTTCTAAACTATGTAAAGTCTGTGTTTCCTACAATGAAATATCCTTTTCCTTCCATCAAACATATATTTATAATAACGAATATCCTATTGTGAAAATTTCAACAAAATTATACCTCAAATAACATTTTACTGATGTTCAATTGCATAATGCTTCACTGGTTTCTCACAATGTATTAACTAGGAAAGTTTTGAAAAGAAGGGGTAGGGAAAGGGCAACTAGTTGACCATATAGAACCTTTTCAGTATTCCATGAACAAAACAAAACTGCAAAAATGGCAATTTTGAACAGTTTGGTGCATAAATTTGGTGTTAAAATGTAGCAGTTGAGAAGAATGAATTGCACTGACTAAGGTAAGGGTTTTGCCTTTCCCCCTTTTTTTTCTCTGTAAAGTCTCAAGAATCAATTGCATGCTTCAGGAGAAATTGAAGCTACTTCATATCTGAGTGGCATGTACAGCTTACTTCAGTTTTGCCTAAAGCAGAAGTTGATTCTCAGAGTTTCATGAAGAAAAATGAAAAAGAAAATCCCTATCTATGCCTTGTTTTTGCCTATAATGAGATGGAAGAGAGTGGGAGAAGCCTTACGAGATATATATACATAGATATGAGGGAAATCAGAGAAAGTAGAAAAAATGTCATTGTTCCAAGTATCACACCCAAGCAGAGTGCATAAATACATGTAAAGGGAATGGTCCTCATTGATCCCATCCCCAATGTGCATACTAATCAAACTTTCTTATCGGTTAATAGGGAGTTCTTCTAGGGTGTTTAGAATAGACTGTTTCTACTTGTATTTGATTGAACATAGGAATCAAGATAAAGTGAGGTTTCATTTATGTGGAAAGTTCTCATCAAAACATATTTATTAAATATAAAAGTCTAAAAATGGGAGACAAAGATTTAGCACTATAGAAAATAAATTATTTTTTTCACAAAATCTTCAAAAATTTAAATATAGAAAGCGTGAAGCAAGTCTCAAAATCAGTATCATATTCTGTCCCTTGATAATTACTATTGCTGAATCACATATCCCAAACTCGGTTACACCATCCACTGACCATACAAAGGAGTCCTATAAATTGGCCATTGCCAGTGTGTAAAGTTCAATAGGCATTCAAGTGCATATCCAAATAACACTTTAATTCCCTTGGAAGCAGGGATACAGACACTAGGGAAAGGATCAGAATGCAGGGTAGTGTTTCTTACATGTCTAAATAAGCATATTATACAATACGGTTAGATAGGTTAGTTTGAAAATGACTGCAATTCAGAAACAACACATATGAATTTGGACATCCGAAGTAGGTTTTGCACCATGCAGGAAAGGAGGGGGATCTGAATCTGAACCATTTTTTTCCAGAAATATCCTATAATGTTAGAACGTCTCCCAACAGTGTTTTAATTTTCACAACCATCAAGCAACTTTGGTAAAGGCAAGGGAATTTTTAAAATCACATTATTTCTGCCAGCGCTGAAAGAAGGGAAGAGGTGGGCATGGCTAATCACAGCCATCATAACTGTAGTTTGTGACGGCCAGCCCCCCCCCCAATGGTACAAATTGCAAAAGGTCCTGCTGTTAAACTACATTTCCCACAATGCACAGCCGCTCATTAGCTTAAATGGCTGAAGGACCTAAAAATAGCTGTCTGTAGCAGTCTTCATCTAAATAAAAAATAAATTGATTGAATCTACAAAGGAGTCTAAAGAAGGCAGCAAAGCAATAAGCAACTTTTGCAAAGTCAAGAGAACATAAACTGCTTAAAAAAACAATCATTTCACTTTTGCCTGATTACCATGAACAAGGCACTGTGGGAGCCAGCCACAGCCAGCCAGGCAGCCCTTTACAGTCAGTAAGTAATGATAAAATAAAATGTTTGATTGCATCTGCAAAAAAGAATAAACTGATGGATGTGTCTTGAGGGTCCCCTCCAACAAAGTAGAGGAAGCAAATGGATTTCAGGAGAATGGTGTCTGAATTGTGCCTTTCTGCTCAGAAAAGGGGGGTCCGGCCAGATGTCCCTTAATGGGGTCTCTACTAGGCTTGTTTGATCCAAGAAATGGTTGAAAACTCATTTCAGATGCAGGGTGCATTGGTGATTCGGATCTAAAGTCAATTCCAATTTTCGCAAAAAAAAAAAGAAGTTCAAAACTTTTCAAAACTTCCGAGACTTCTGAATCCTTTGGTGATGATTTCAAAGTGTTATTTCCTGTTCTATTGGGTAATCTTTACTTTCAAAGTAGTTGTTTTATTCCAGAAAAAGGGGGGGGGAGCAAAGTGAAGAAATCTATCCACACTGGGTTAAACTGCTGCTCTCGCCCAGGACTGACGGTGAAAGAACGGAAACTTAAGGGAATCCACCCACACTGGATTAAACTGCTGCTCTCACCCAGGACTGATGCGGGAGAGAAAGGAAACCAAAGGAAATCCATCCAAACTGGGTTAAACTGCTGCTCTCACCCATGACTGATGCGGGAGGGAAAGAAAACAAAGGGAAATTATTTATTTATTTATTTATTTATTTACGATATTTATATGCCGCCCTTCTCAACCTCAAAAGGGACTCATTGCGACTTACAGCAAACAACAAAACTGCCAGAGTGGCTTACAATGTACATACAACAATATTGCTGGAGCGGCTTACAGCAAACTGAAAAAATAACAAACAATATTACTGCCATCATACGATATCAGCACTACACATCACATTGCACTACAACATCACAATCCCTGGGACCGGGCAATCGAAGGTGTTGTCACAGCGCCATCTTGAGGGGGGGAAATCCATCCACACTGGTTTGAAAAGCTGAATTATTTCCAACTCACTGGTTCATAAGAGAAATAGTGGGGAAAGCTTTTTTAAAAATTCAGAAGTGACTTTAGAATTGAAGCACTAGCGCCCCCTTCATCTGAAACAAGTTTTGAACCATTTTAAAATACACAAACTAGAATAGACAAGCAGATATGAAGGAGATGGTGGAATGAACATTTAAGTATCTCTCCTTAGTTCTGTGAACATTGTTTTTACTGTGTTTGTTATGAACAGTATCATATTTTCATTCCTGGAAAGACTTGTTTTCCCTTTTCTGTGCAATTCTATTCATCTTAGGCGAACTTAACAATATGAGGAGGAGGAGAACTCTACTATAAAAGTTGGATTAATCAGCATGTTTCTTCTGTATTGCCTCAAGCAGTGTACTTAGTAATTGGATAATTTGTCTTTGCTTTCATAACCATAACGGGTGGAATCAGGGGACAGCTCGACTCATTTTGTCAAAACAGCCATACATTTATTCAGAAGGTTACTTTACAAGATAAAGTGTGAGAATTTGACACTGTGTGGCTCGGTATCATTGTGCAATATTATGCATACAATACAAATGCATACAATAATTTCAAATGTATTAAGTATAGGAAAACTGAGAATAATTGAAAAACAAACTGACTTCAGAAGATAGTTTTGCTGACAACTGGCATATGCATTTCCAGTGTGGTAAACATCTGTTCTATCATAACTGTTTAACTTGTTCCCACTGCCTAAAGAGAACCAAAGACATTCAATTGTCTTATTAGAGTAACCTAGAAACATGCAGATAGCAGTTAATAGATATTATCATGGTGTTTCTCTGGTGCTCTAATTTATTCTGAAAATATTTTCAACATTTTGTTCAAGGTGTTAAATAACACCTTTTCATAGCATGAAATTAGGCTAAGGTAGTAATGTAAGGTAGAGACTGATATATTTTTTTTCTCAACTAACACTGTAATATAGATTATCTATTAACTTCAATGAATAAACAATCTTTGCTATACAGTAAGATATGCGAAAGCCCACCAAAACCTATTTCGACATGAAATAAAGAAGCCAAACAAACATATGGCATAAAGTGGTCTTTCTTTGGCTTATTCATTTATTTATTGAACTTTTGCAACCTGGGGGGTGGGGGAGTTAAATTCACCTGATGAGGGACAGGTGTCACTTCACTGGCTACTTCCACAGACCACTATGGGCCAGCACCCAACTTTCAAGGGCAATCAAAACTATTTTTGGTTGCTTGCCCTGGCTAATCTTAACAGGAAGACCATCCTGGGGGCTGCTCCCTCCCAAATCACAGGGTTTTTATTAGAGTGAGAAACCCCCAAAGTGTGATGTCATGCGCAAGCAAGAGTATTATTAAGGAATTGGAGTCAATGTTCGGTGAGGAGATCAATGTTGGATATTCATGTGTCAAGTTGCCTGTCTTGGGAGCTCCGAGTTAAGAGTTCTTTTCTTGGATTCTTGTTTTCCTGTTTGGATTAAAAATCTTGTTTCAAGTATTAAGTCTTTGGGATTATAGTCAAGTTCAAGTATCAAGGTTTTGGATATAATTCTAGTTTAAGTGCAACAACCCTGGGATTACAGTTTCTTGTTTTTTCCTGAAGTGATTTTTGGTATTGCTATTCAGGGCTGGCCCTTGCTTTTTGTTAAATTTCCAGAAATCTAGCTCATGGATGTAATTTGAAACTGTTTTATATTCGATACCCTTTTCTTAATAAATTTATTATTCTTGTTAATCTGTGTTATGTTTAGATGAAAAAGCGATCAAGCAGGCACTTGGGCTGCACAAGAGACCATTCCAAAAGCCCACATTTTCACTGAAAAGGGAGTTGCTATGGTGTCAACCATATTTAAAGTAAACTTTTTAACATGCAAGTGACAATGTATTCACTGACATCACCTCCAGCCAATGTCCACCTCCAAAAGAAACAGAGTGGAATAGGTGGGGGGGGGGACCCCAGATTGTGTGTGTGTGTGTGTGTGTGTGTGGAGGATTCCTACCCAGCCCTTACATGAACAGTTCTAAACTCACACTATCCTGAGGGTGGGTCACCCAAGATGAAAAAGGAGGATGTTGTGAGGCAGGCATGTAGCCAGAGGGGAGGCTAAGGGGGCTTCAGCCCCGAAATTCTCAGGGTGGTCCGCGAAAAGGCCTTACTGGTACATTATTTAAACTGTGATGTTAATTCATATCATGATCTGATCACCATGCTCATTATATCCCACATTAATGGGGTTATTGGGATAACAATACAAAAGGTTTGCTAGGGTAGACCCTCTTCCAACCAGTCTCAGCCTCCCCGAACCAAACTCAGCCCCCGGAAACAAAATCCTGGCTACGGCCCTGTTGTGAGGTGTGAACCCTAGTTATAGGTTATAGGTTCCTCCACCTCTTGACACATGCAGGGGGAAGACTTAAAGCAGCCAACTCCTTGGAAGCCCCATCTGATTTCCTTTGTGTGGGCTTTCAAAAGCCTCCCATTGTCACAGGCTTCACCCTTGTGGCTAGAGGTAAACTTTTAGCTGGGGGAAGTTTTCCTCCTGGAAAAACAGGCATTATGGAATGTGTTCTTTTAGATCAGTGGTTCTCAACCTTCCTAATGCCATGACCTCTTAATGCAGTTCCTCATGTTGCAGTGACCCACAACCATAACATTATTTTGCTGTTACTTCATAACTATAATTTTGCTACTGTTTTGAACTGTAAAGTAAATATCTGATATGCAGAATGTATTTTCATTCACTGGACCAAATACCCAATATGCTCAAATTTGAATACTGGTGGGGTTGGGGGGTGGGGTGGTTGATTTTGTCATTTGGGAGTTGTAGTTGCTGGGATTTATAGTTCACCTACAATCAAGGAGAATTCTGAACTCCACAACAATGGAATTGAACCAAACTAGGCACACAGAATTCCCATGACCAACAGAAAATACTAGAAGGGCTTGATAGGCATTGACCTTGAGTTTTGGAGTTCACATGTTCTTAATGGTAGAGAACTTTATTTCTTGGTTTGTAACAAAAATATTAATGAAAAAATGTACTTGTATTATATCCAGAATTACAAGTTAATGCTTTTCTTTTTTAAAAAAATCAATTTTCGAAAATATTTTTTTCATGAAATAAAATGAGAAAATGACATTGCTTCAACATATCTGGAGCATTTACATCTTCTTTCAACATATGCAGTTCTGCTTTATTTTTTGTACTACTATGCCTACATCATAAAATCAAAACACTAATCCTCTTGGCCAAATTTTTATTTTTGCAAATTCTGAGGCTTGTTCACAAACTGTAAAAGTAAAATAGTAGATCTTGTGTACAACCTACATGGGACTAGATGGAGATCCGCCTTGGAGGGGGAAGAGACACAACAGACCTATTTGGATGTTCATCAAATTGAAGAATGAAGATAAATAAATCTCCTGTTGATGAAGAAGATCTTCAATGAAGATATAATCAGACATTTATTTGAACACAGTTAATACCTTCCAAGGAATAGAGATACCAGATTCTGGGTTGCATTAAGCATAATTCCATGCAGATTAATATGCTTCCAGCCCAATGAGGATCTCCAAGTAAGAGGAATGAACAGGGCCAAAAGGTCAATCCCTGCATTCTCTTCAGACTTTTAAAATGGTTGAATAAGGTTCTCATATGCATTACTAATTTAAACCAGCATATTTTTTCTTTTGAACATTAATGATAATATGTAGAATATCATATGGGTATACAATATTACATGTATTTTAGAAATATAGCTGAGTGATAGTTCACATGGATAAATCAAACCATTATCCTGCCTTCCATGAAGATAAAGTACATACTCTAGATATTTTCACAGGCCATGTATTAACTTCCTGGTCTGCAAACATCAACCTCTTTAGGTGTCTAGACCTCAAATAAAATACATTTGCCAGTATACTTCTTGCTGTATTACTTTCAAAATAAACACCTTCTTTGAATTAATCTTTTTCATATTGGCACACTCTATTCAATAATCTATTTTAACAGAAGCATACCACTTAAGAGGAATGATTGTTTTGTCACATCTTTGTAACAACCCCCCCCCTGCTTCTGGCAAAAATAAAGCCATGTGAACAGGCATGTAGCCAGGGGGGGGCTAAGGGGGCTTCAGCCCCCCCCCCCCTGAAATTCTCAGGGTGGTCCGCGAAAAGGCCTTACTGGTACATTATTTAAACTGTTATGTTTATTCATATCATGATCTGATCACCATGCTCATTATATCCCACATTAATGGGGTTATTGGGATAACAATACAAAAGGTTTGCTAGGGTAGACCCTCTTCCACCCAGTCTCAACCCCCCCAACCAAACTCACCCCCCCCCCGAATCAAAATCCTGGCTACGGCCCTGCATGTGAACCTTCTTATAACCTATTTATCCTAAAAGCTTCCTCTGAAAACTATTCAGTGATTTTTAAAGTACTCTTTTGTGATCCTTTACAAATACATAGGTAGTGGCAAATACATTATCTATGTATATATTATTAAACACAGAGTTCAGATCACCCTTCTGCTTTCGTATTAGAAATGGAAACAGCAAAGTATCTAGGTTTACTCGATATAATCAAATCTCCTCGCCAACACATAAAAAGTAGAGAACATTTATCTTCACAGACTGCACAATGACAAAATTTCTGTTTATACTATAGATCTAGCAGGAGGTATTTTTAAAATAAAAAATCAGTGCAACATGATTCTGTTGGCTCCATTCCATTGATTTTCCAATTTACTAGACTATATCTATGTAATGGTGGAGTATGTGAAAACAGGAGAACTATGAGAAGATATATTTACAAAGGACTTAGCCATGTGTTTGCATTTACATACAGATTGAGATATCTTGGAAATGGGACTCAAGTCTAAACACAAAATTCATGTATGCTCTTGAGGTGCCATTGGTGCTTCCCCCTCTCTGCAAAATCCCCCTTAATTTATCTACAAATCATATCAAAATCCATAATTTTGCCTGTAAAACCTGCCTTTGATTTATACATGAACTTGACCTGTACATTCAGTAACCAAAATATAGGGTTCGCTATTATTCAGGCATCCATGGGGAGGAGGACTTGGAATGTATCCCTTGTGGATATGGCAGTTATACTGTAATCTCATCATTGTGGTTACTTCCCTTCACTTATTCTTTACCATTGAGCAGTAACTGTGAATATTTTATCACCCCATTTCTATTGTGAGGTTTTCTTAGCAAGATTTGTTCAGAGGAGGTTTGCCACGGCCTTGCTTTTAGGCCAAGAAACTCTGACTGGATCATAACACAGTTTCAGAATACAGTTTAAATACATTGAACTGGATTATATGACAGTGTAAACTCTTATAATCTAAAACTGCATTATTTGGCAGTATAGATACAGCCTGGAACTCCAATGATTAAATACTACATCACACCAGCTCATTCATATATATATATATATATATATATATATCTATCTATATATATATATATAGACACACACACACATATTGATTAATGGTCTAATATATAATCATGAATTATTTAAAAAGAGAATACATGATTAATTGTAAGAAATTAACAATTGAGCTGCCAATCAAATCTACAAATAATTGTGAGCAATATTTGTAGGTTTGATTGGCAGCTCAATTGTTAATTTCTTATAATTAATCATTTATTCTTTTTAAATAATTCATGATTATATTTTAGACCATTAATCAGTGACCTGCCTCATTGAGTTTTAAGCTCTAATTTATTAATATCTGCATTTTAATTCATTGCAGTCTATTTGAATTATAAAGTTAGAAGAGATTTCAAAGGCCATCCAGACCAAGATCCTTCCATGCTTGAACACACAATCAAAGGGCATCTGGTTTCTATATAAAAAACTCCAAAGAAGAGTGTCTACCATACTATGAGGCAATGTATTCACTGTGAAATAGTTCTTACCATCATAGAACTTTCCCTAATGTTTAGGTGGATTTTTCCCCCTGTATCCATTGCTCAATTTCTTTTTCTCTGGAGCAGCAGAGAGCTGTCATGCTCTATCTTCAATGTTGTATTCAAATATTTAAGCACAGTTATATCACATCTTAACCAGATTTTTGAATTCACTCCCAAGAGGCCAAGATGGCCACATCTATGGTCTCTTTACAGTGGAAGATCAAAACATTTTTGTGACATCAGACTTTTACAAACTGATGTTGGATGTTGCTTAATGCTATGATGTGCTGTTTTAAATTTTTTAATGCATGCCTAATTTTTATAGTTTAATATTTTAACTTATTAATTGTTGAATTGTTTTTATTTGTATATTTATTCTTTTATTTTGACTTTTGTTTGGCTTTTAATTTGTATTATTTTAAATACGTTGTTAGTCCTCTTAGAGAAGCATAGAGTTAGAAGAGATCTTGTGGGACATCCAGTCCAACCCCCAGCCAAGAAGCAGGAAAAGCACCCCCAAGAAATGGCTATACAGCCATTTAAAAGCTTTCATAGAAGGAGCCTCCACCTCACTCTGAGGCAGAGAGTTCCACTACTGAACAACGCTCACAGTTAGAAAGCTATTCCTAATGTTTAGGTGGAATCTCCTTTCCTGTAGTTTGAAGTTGTTCTGTGTCCTACTCTCCAGGGCAGCAGAAAACAAGCTTGATCCTTCCTCCCTATGACTTCCCTTCACATTGGAGAGTGACCATATGCTTCATTCCTGTTGTTTCTCCCATAATGTTGTCCTCATATTGTACCCCCATTTGTCGGAAGGCCTGTCCCCACTGTTCCATCCCCTACGAGCTCCTCCCTTACATATATACTTTTCTTTCTTATCTCACCCAGTGTTTTATCATTTTATGTCGTACATATGGCTCAACGCTAAAGTATTACACAAGGGAGGCAATATTCCATATATATATATATATATATATACTCTGTGTGTGTGTGTGTGTGTGTGTATATATATATATATATTGCACAGAACTAGAGTATTATAGGAGAGATTAGACACCTATTGCTGGATACAGGAAAACACACGACATGGTACACAAAAGACGCAATGTCCCAATAGTGGTTACTTCGGATTAAATATCCTTTTCCATAAGGTGTGCATACGTGTCCAAAATAAGTTCCAAAATAAAGTCTCTAGTCCGTGAGATAGGCAAGTAATCCCAAACAAAGGTAAGGACCAGAAGGAGACTGTTGTATCCTCCGAAATGAGAAGATTAGGACGAGGCCAACGGGATGCCGATGCCAAAGATGTTCGGGCCGCTTATCCAACGTTTCGCTCCCGGGCGGCGCTTTATCAAGGCCTCCATAGTGATACCAGCATCCTTATCAGAATAGGGATAAACAGGAGCCTCACCTCGCTACAGCTAGGGAGGTGACCATAAAGATTGGATAAGCGGCCCGAACATCTTTGGCATTGCCATCCCGTTGGCTTCGTCCTAATCTTCTCATTTCAGAGTTATAAGAGCTTCTGTGCCTTCAGCACAAGTGTCTATTAATCATAATTCTCAGTTCATCACAAAGCATATAGCAGGGCTGGAAAATGAGGTTCCTGATTCCCTCCACCAGACACCTGGACACATGCTACTACAGCTGCTCTGACACTTAGCATAATGTAACAAGGTTTACAGACTTTAGAAGACAGACTTGCGTTATACCCCCTTGGCCTGCTCTTGTGAATCACCATCATGTAACTTGCTGTCATTTGAAAAAACAAAGGCTTGACTGTTCATTTTGTCTCCAGTGCTTGCATTTTACCCTAGTTACATGGCTCTCCCCGACTTCAGCTGGGATTTTCAAAGTCAGGAAAGTTCTTGAGAGCTATTTTAAAGAGTCTCCATAGATCTCCAATAGTGGCATGCTATTAAGCCAACACTCTACAGAGGTAGAATTCTTATCATGCCTAATTTTGGCATATCACTTTTCAAAATGGCACATTCCAAATCATCCTAAAGTAGTTCAAAATGGACTGGTTTGGCAAAGGCATTTTAAAATGATACCATTTTAAAAAGGTATCATCTGACATCTTTTGTCAAGTCGTTTATTTGAATATGTGGAGTGTCTGTCAATGTATTTCGGCAAGTAATAACTAATTAGATGAATAGACAAATGTCCAAGATAAAATAAATATCTGAAATTAATGACATTTATAGTTTTGATGGAGGAAGAAAAGCAATGCATGAGTATATCATGGTTAAGATAGATGGATCAACATCAAGGAAACTGGTCAAGGGCCATATTTCCATGGAAATCTTATGTTGTATTGACCAAGTTACTATTTCCCAACTAACCAATTAAGAAAGGTTGTGCACTGGGCGGGGGGAGAAGAAAAACAAAGATTTTACAAAGGAAAATGGGCATGCCATATAAAATGTTTAGTTTTATTTTCTAATTATATCTGCATATTTGCTTTGAAACTACTTTAGTCATGAAAAATGGTTAGTTAGATACTATGGCAATTCACACTAAGGCCTAAATTCAATCCAGCTAAGTAGAATGAATTCCTGAAAGTGAACCAAATCTCAGATATATCCCATTAATATATTTATTTTAGTTGGGACTAGCCGTGAAATTTCAACCAAGCATTTTAATGCCGTTGTATAACTAGAAAAAGCATGCAAAATTTATTAATTCAAATCCATTTGCAAATATTAGACTAAACTTTGTAAAATATGTAACTTTCATGATCAGTTCAATTCTTTAAAACACTGTTCTTTTAAAGAGAGTGTTAGTTCTTTAAAAATAATGTATAGGGAGAAATCAAACTGCCAGAAAAATGCTTCTGGAAATCACTCAAAGTTGGACCCAAGTCCTGCAAACCACCAAAGGCTAATTAGTTGCAGGCAGAGGAAGTTGCCTCATATTGAGGTTAACATAAGAAAGCTGGCAATCATCCAAGCAGCTCATCTTAATTGGATTACATATTGGGTTAATAATGGTTTAATCACAAAGTAAAACGTGGCCATGAGGAACTAAGTAGCCTACTGTGCTGTTACATATATATCAGTACATGTGTATTCTACAATTTTGTATTCAAAATTAGCGTAAGATGGTAGATTTAGAATGTTCATCGAAATATGCAGTTTTAGGAATTTCATTATCATTACTGAACTTTGGATGAGGGAGAAAATTCTAGAAAGGTAAGTTTATATTTGGGGGGGGAGGATAAAGTAAATTGAGAACTTTCACCCTTGAAGTTTATTCCCTTTCATCTATGTTTGAAGTGCTTTGGTAAAACAGAAGAGAGTGAAATGGAGGAAACAAAAGTATCAGAAAAAGAGAGTTGCAAAAACCGTGACAGGTTACAGTAGTATAGTTATCATTTTCCATAATCCAGCTGATGACCACATCAAAAAAGTAAAAAGTTTAAGATCCAAGTAAATCCAAAAGGATGCAGAAAAATCAAGTTATGCCCAGCTGTGGAAATTTTAATTTATGACTGATTTGTAATGTTTCACCCCCATCAAAGCTCCCCGAGTAATAAAATAGTATTGGTCAAGGGAGTGGGGTACAGGGATTGAGGCCCCATCTAAAATACTATCTAGTGCCTTTTGAAACTGTATTATATGGTCAGTGTGGACTCATCTAATGCAGTTTCAAACTGCATTACATGGCAGTGTAGATGGGGCCATAAAGTCTTAGAGCCAGGAGTCTCAAGACATTCCAAAGGTGAATAAACATATGACAGTTGTTTAAATTGCTATAGTTATATTATACTGTTGAAGTGAAATTAACGAAAACTATGTGATACATATTATTTTTCAATGACATCTTATCAAGGGATACAGTTATCATGTATTCATAGCTGGAGTAGCATTACATTGATCCAAAGCTTTTGCTTCACTACAGTTTTCTCCTAAGCATGCATGAAAGCCCTCCACAGAAAACATGCCACCCCAACCCAAAGGATGTACAAATAGAGAACATGTAAGAAAGTACAAATGCTAGATTGCTTTCTCTTATTTAAATTCATGCTACAATCAAGCTCTGAGCTAGCCTACCATAATCTAGTATACTATGCAGAGAAGTAACTTTCCTCTCATTCACAAAAAGTGTAAGAAAAATATGACACATGGCAAAAAAGAAAGAAACAACCCCTGAATTAAAAATGACTTATGGGGAGTAGAACATTTGTCATAGTGCAGAATCTGTGAGGGCCATCTGGCGGCTTACACATTTGTGAAAATTCTTGAATTAGTTTATTTATGCTCCTAGGGATAGGTCTCTGTTCAATCATATGGCATGAATCTTCTACAGTTTATTTGACTTCCTGTGTGACTGCTTACAAACAAGATGTTTTATCCGAGACCAGTAAGGAGAAAAACTTCCAGCTATTGCCTTAAGAATGTTTATCCACAGAACTAAGTGAATTGCATTCAAGGGGATATTCCTTCAGTAGACATCAGCTGCTCACAATAGGAATCTCCTCTGTAAAGTAATTCATTTTTCTGATTCCCAATGAGAACTTAACTATACCAAAACAATTAAAAATCCTTTAAGAAAAAAGGCAGAAGATTTGTGCTTGCAGACTAGAATAGTGATTGTATTTAACTTGCTCATCATCTGTTTTCATCTTGTGTTTGTCTGGCTGGAATTCAGATTATAGGAAATTGACTCATATACTATCTGAAAGCCATCAAATACTGAGCTCAGAACTGATTTCATTCGAAAAAAGTGTTTATGGGAGAACAACATATTGTCTCTGCTAATGTTGGTTGGGTTTATTAGCTGAACCAGAGTTTTTGAAAAGTGGAATATAAGAAAAGAGCCAAGAAACAGTTTAGAAAAAGTCAATGGGTTTCTAGGATTAAATGAAAGTTTCTTGAAAAACCCATTTGTATCAGTATTTTAATCTACTTCTGAGGAATAATTCCAAACACGTTTGGTGCTTTTCAGTTTAATTGATACTTAATTAACCTTTTTGCCGGGGAGGGGTACATTTTCAAATTAGGTTTTGACATTTTTATCCCAGAACATTTCAAACTGAATTTTCCATTAAGAACTTCCTTAAAAATGTCTCAGAGGAAAGCAGTATCATAATATTCAATTCATGGCATTTTTAAACAGATTTCATTTTTTTTCCATTCTTATTTTGCAATAGGGGTCTCTTAGGTCTACAAGGTAAATTTTATACCTTTTCTCTGTGCCCTCATACAGTTACTATTATTATAAGTTCAATCATTAACTTTTGGGTGCAACTATCTCAGACAAATGTACTTTTCTGTAGGAGTGGAAGTATTTACATTCCTTATCACCCTTCTCAGATCTTAGGTATGAAAATTAATTAGATGATATTAAGGATTAGAAATTAGAAAAGTGAAAAAAGAAGTAATGTGAATAATTATATTAGTTAACTCAATGTTGATTAACATGTTGCTGAGTCAATGTGGGGCAGACAGCGCAGACAATGGCATGAAGGTTAACCTCTTGAAAATGTTTTTTTAAAAATGTTGTTTAAAAGACATTTAAAAGGGGAATAGGACATGAATTTCATAGCTTTATCAGTTTGCTCCAAGTTTCAACCTCATCAAACTTCTCCAAGGATAATCAAATCCAATGATGGAAGAATGGGCCAATAACTGAATGGGAAATATGGTGAATGTAGGAGGGGGAAGCCAATATAGAAGGAAATTAGTAAGAAATTTCATGAAAACCTTCTTCTTAATTATTAAAAAATTTGGCACTGTGTTAGAAACACATTAAGAATTGCTAAGACAGGCTGGTAGATAGTGCTGGGGTGGAGCCAGCAGTCGTGGTACACGTCGGTACCAATGACATAGGGAAGGCCAAACGGATGGTCCTGGAAGCCAAATTTAGGTTGCTAGGTAGAAGATTAAGGTCCAGGACCTCAAAGGTAGCATTCTCGGAAATTCTACCGGTTCCACGCGCGAGGGACAGCCAGAGAAGCAGAGCTCAGGAGCTTCAATGCGTGGATGAGGCAGTGGTGTCGAGAGGAAGGGTTTAGATTTGTTAGGAACTGGGGACATTTCGGGAAAGCAAAACCTTTACAAAAGGGACGGGTTACACCTGAACGAAAATGGAACCAGACTGCTGGCAATTAATATTAAAAAGGCGTCAGAGCAGCTTTTAAACTGATTCCTAGGTGAAAGTCGACAGGAGCTGGGCAGCTTCCGGTTCGAGAGGGTGAAACGCCAAGTATGGAGGATGAAATTTACGCACAAATGGCTGAGTCAACAGAAAAGATAGAAAGTAGTCAAGAGGTAGGACATGGTAGGCCTTCTACAAATTCTCATAAACAGCCAAAGTTGAAAGGGCAACAGAGCAATAAATATAAATGTCTGTACGCAAACGCTAGAAGCCTTCGAACAAAAATAGGGGAGCTGGAATGTTTGGCAAAAGAAAAAAATATTGATATTATTGGCATAACAGAAACCTGGTGGACAGAGGAAAATAATTGGGACACAAAAATTCCAGGTTATAAACTGTATAGGAAAGACAGGAGAGGGAAAAACGGCGGCGGTGTGGCCCTGTACATAAATGAAGAGCTAGAATCTCATGAATTAGAATTTCAAGAAAATTCAAACTCACCTACAGAAACATTGTGGGTAAAAATCCCAGGACAAAAAACTAATCTAGCATTAGGGATCTGCTATCGCCCCCCAACCAAACTCCAGAGGCAGACTGCTATCTGGAAAATGAAATTAAACAGGCCTCAAAAAGCAATAAATTAGTCATAATGGGGGACTTCAACTATCCCGAATAGATTGGCCAAATTCTTGTTCTACGCATGAAAGAGAGACAAGGTTCCTCGACATGCTAGCCGATTATTCCCTTGAGCAGATGGTCATGGAACCAACCAGGAAAGGGGATCCTGGACTTGGTGCTAACTAATGAACAAGATCTTGTTCAAGATGTCCTTGTAACTGAGCCCATAGGTACCAGTGACCACAACACAATAACCTTCAACTTAAGTTTGGATAGCAAACTGTCAGTGAAAACTAACACAGAGACCTTAAATTTTCACAAAGGGAATTTCACCAAAATGAGAAAAATAGTAAAGAACAAACTAAAAGGAACAGTAAATAAAATCAAATCCCTCCAGAATGCTTGGAAACTGTTTAAAAATATTTTAAAACAAGCCGAATTAAAATGCATTCCTAAAATAAGAAAGAGGCCGGGAAAGTCCAAGAGGACATCAGTATGGCTTACAAATGAAGTAAAAGATGTGATTGGAAAGAAGAAAAACTCATTTAAGAAATGGAAGGCTCTTCCTACTGAGGAGAACAGAAAGGAACACAAGCTCTGGCAAACTAAATGCAAAGCAACCGTCAGGAAAGCCAAGAGAGATTTTGAGGCACATATAGCTAAGAATATTTTAAAAAATAGCAAAAACTTCTTTAAGTACATCAGAAGTAGAAACCCAACTAGAAAAGCAGTTGGGCCACTTGACGAAAATGGTAAGAAAGGGACAATAAGTGAAGACAAGGAGATTGCTGAGCGGCTAAACGACTTCTTTGCCTCCGTTTTCACACAGGAGGACAGACAACATATGCCTGTAGCTGAGTCAGTTTTTTCAGGGAGGGAATTAAATGAATTAAACCAGATAGAGATAAACAAGGAAGATGTTCTCACATGCCTTACTAAGCTAAATGTCAATAAATCACCAGGGCCAGATGGCATCCACCCCAGAGTTCTTAAGGAACTCAAGTGTGAAATTGCTGAAATTCTGGCCAAAATATATAACCTTTCTCTAAGATCAGGCACTGTACCCGAGGACTGGAGGGAGGCAAATGTAACTCCGATCTTCAAGAAAGGATCCAGGGGTGATCCAGGAAATTATAGGCCAGTTAGTCTAACCTCAGTTCCAGGCAAAGTGATGGAAACCATTATTAAAGAAAAATTACTAAGCACATAGAAGAACAGGCATTGCTGAAGGAAAATCAACATGGTTTCTGCAAAGGCAAATCATGTCTTACTAACTTGATAGAATTCTTTGAGGGTGTAAATAAACACATAGATAAAGGGGACCCAGTCGATATTGTTTACCTTGACTTTCAAAAGGCTTTTGACAAAGTCCCTCACCAAAGGCTCCTAAATAAGCTCTTCAGCCATGGAATCAGAGGACAGGTCTTGTCCTGGATTGGAACCTGGCTAAACTGTAGGAAACAAAGGGTGGTAATAAACGGACATTTCTCTGGGTGGAAAGAGGTGAGAAGTGGCGTACCCCAAGGTTCAGTTTTGGGTCCGTTACTTTTTAATTTATTCATTAATAACCTGGATGTAGGAGTAAATTCTGAGGTAGCAAAGTTTGCAGACGACACTAAATTGTTCAGGGTAGTTAAAAATGAAACTGATTGTAAAGAGCTCCAGAAAGATCTCTTGAAATTGAGTGAATGGGCAACAAAGTGGCAAATGCATTTTAACCTAAACAAGTGTAAAGTCATGCACATCGGGGCAAAGAACCCCAACTACACCTACAAATTGATGGGGTCAAAGCTTTCCGAGACAAACCAGGAAAGGGATCTTGGGGTTTTGGTGGACAGCTCAATGAAGATGTCAACCCAGTGCGCAGCAGCAGCGAAAAAAGCAAATTCTATGCTTGGCATGATCAGGAAGGGAATCGAAAATAGGTCAGCAAATGTTGTATTGCCTCTCTACAAATCTATGGTAAGGCCACATTTGGAGTACTGTGTACAATTCTGGTCTCCGCACCTTAAGAAGGATATAACGGAACTGGAAAAGGTACAAAGAAGGGCAACAAAAATGATCCAAGGGATGGAGCAGCTCCCTTATGAAATCAGGTTGCAACGCCTTGGTCTTTTCAGCCTTGAAAGACGGCGTTTAAGAGGTGACTTGGTCGAAGTGTATAAAATCATGCATGGGATAGAAAAGGTGAATAAAGAAAAAAATATTTTCTCTGTCACCCAACACTAGGACTAGAGGGCACTCCTGAAGCTCCAAGGTAGGAAAGTTAGGACTAATAAAGGGAAATATTTCTTCACCCAGAGGGTCATTGGGTTATGGAACTCACTTCCAGAGGAGGTTGTGACAGCGGTCAGCCTGGACAGCTTCAAGGCAGGATTAGACAGATTCATGGATACCAAGGGAATCAGTAGTTACTGAAATGGACATCCAAGTGCCACCTCTGTGTTGATGGAGGCAGGCAGGATTTTCCCCGGGTACTGGTTGTGGGGGTCAGGAGCAGGTGAGGGTTTTGCCCTCCTTTCTGCTAGAGATCCCTGTGTACAACTAGTGGGCCACTGTGTGACACAGAATGCTGGACTAGATGGGCTGAGGCCCGATTCAGCATGGCTCTTCTTATGTTCTTATGTTCTTTAAGGGTTTGATGTCGCTTACCACAAATAACATTACAGAATAATTATCATATATAGTATACAACAATACAAAATAGAACCACTACATAATATAATCAACAGAGAAAATGTTACTAAAGCAAGACAATCCTCCTTCCATATAACCCATGGTGTATTTGAGGGGACACCTGTCTTTCCAACCTAAAAGGCCTAACACTAAGGAAAGTCCTGGATGCTTGAGAACCTTGTTCTCATGCTAAGAACTCTAGATCCACTTGAAACCTCATTTTTTAACTTTTCTTTTGTTTTACAAAAAGGTTTTTCTGTTCCACAAAGTTCTCTTCCACTATCTGCTCCCTGCTTTCCAAAGTAATCACACAGATAAGTCTGCCGAACAAAGTGTGACAAAGAGAAGTACTCACCCTGACACATTTTAAGAAATTCATAGCTTAATTCACTAAGCACACTTTTTAATGCAAAATGGTAAAGAGGCAAATAATCTATACAGTCAGCTTAAATGAGCAGAAAAGGCCAGTAGATTAATAAATTGATTAATGCAATCCTTTCTGTTTTAATCTCCCCCATTATCCGTTCATAAAGCAAAACTTATGAAATGATGGAAATTCCCAAAAAATTATATCAGAGAGAAATATTTATTTATTTATTTACATCATTTCTACCCCGCTCTTCTCACCCCCGGAAGGGGGCTCATATTTGGGATATAGTAGCAGTAACAAGTGCAAATACATAATTACATCATCTTGAAATGTCACACATTCCAAGTGATTCAAATTACTAAATACTCAAAATCAGATACTTCAGTAGACTGGACTAAAATACTGAGAAGTCAGAATCAAAATTACATATACACTATTTTCATCCAGTTAATAATGAAAATAAGAAAATAGCCCACCCCTTAACAGAATGTTTTACATATATTTTAAGTACATAAAATAATCCTAATAATAATAATAAGTTTATTTCTTACCCTTTCCCCCTCACAGCTCAAGGCAGGTTCCAGGACAATTAAAACATAAAACAGGGGGGGAGACACACCACAAATATACATATTAAAATGTACCTCTATAAAAGCTGCACACCAAAACATACAGTACCTCTATAAAATAAATATTAAAATACAAAAACAAAGATTTAAAAAAGGACAACCATTTAAAATTCATTCTTACAGATGTCTGGGTAGGCCTGCCAGAAGAGATGGGTCTTTACATGGTTTTTAGATGCAATGTTTTAATAGTTTTTAACCGTATTTATTTTCTTTATTTGATTTTATAGTTTAACGTGTTTTGTATTTGTATGCTTCTATGCTTAACTTGGAAGGTACCATGAGATGCAGAGCCAATCTTATGAAATTGGGCTATAAAATCCACAACATGCGAGTGTGGAGAAGAGCAAACCACAGACCATTTGCTGCAGCACAGACTGGGTCCTGTCACATGCAGTGACGCCAAAGGCACTTGAATTGGCCAGCTTCTGGTCAAAGGAAATTTAGCATTATGCTATGTTTTTGACTTTTTGTGGTTTTTTTATACATTGTAATGTATTCTCAATTTGCTTGTGACACAATAGATATATGTTTAATGTGGCATTGAATAATTGCAAAAACTGGAAGCTGCTTCGAGTCCCTTCTGGGGTGAGATAGAATGGGATAGAAATACAGTAAACCATCAATACATTTAAAATTCGGCCAGCTCATTTAGCTGTCAAAGTTCTTCTGGCAGGTCATTCCACAGTCTTGGGGCAGCCAATGAAAAGGTCCTCTGCGTAGTGGCTACCGGTCAGGTTCCAACTGGTTGGGGAAGATGCCCCTCAGAGGACTTCAATGTTCAGTGCAGATTGTACAAGACAAGGTGAGCATGTAGGCAACCTGGACCCACACAATTTGAAGACTTTAAAGGTCAAAACCAACACTTTGTACTTTGCCTGGAAACTAATTTGAGACTTTATGAATATATTATGAAGAAAATGATGCTTCAGCTTCTTCATTTTGTTCTTTGTTCTCCCTTCGGACAACTTTATGCTTCTAACATTTTGAAGTTGGACTTTATTTTTTACTAGCTTGGGGACCCGGCCCTGCCCGGGTTATTTGTGAAGCGCAGCAGGATGTAGAGTGGGTCATGGGGGCTCTGTGTGCCAAGTTTGGTCTTGATCCATCATTATTGGGAGTTGCAGTGGTATCATGAAATTACTAAAGGTAGTGCAAGTCCCATCATCTCTGCCCCCCAAAAAGTGTAGTAGGATGTAGATTGGGTCATGGGGGCTCTGTGTGCTAAGTTTGGTCTGTATTGGTGAATGGATGAGGGATGCATTCTTTTTCGGAAGTGAGTGAAGGTACTTCAAGTCCCATCATCCGTGGTCCGTCTCACAGTAAACTGCACCAGGCTGTAGAGTGGGTCATGAGGGCTCTGTGTGCCAGATTTGGTGTTGATCAGTCATTGGATTAGGTTTGTAGCAGGATTGGGAAGTGAGGGAAGGTACTGCAAGTCCCATCATCCATGTTCTCTCCCCTCAAACTTCAGTAGGATGTAGAGTGGGTCACTGGGGCTCTGTGTGCCAAGTGTGGACTTTCTCAGTGTTTTTGGGGGGCCACAGTGGTCTGTGGGAACAGAGGGGTGTGAAAATACTACAAATTCCATCATCCATTGTCAGTCCTTCCCCGAACCTCACCAGGACGTGAAGGCAGTCATGGGGGTTATGTGTGCCAAGTTTGGTCTCGATCAGTGATTGGATGAGGGTTGCAGCGGACTTGGGAAGTGGGTAGAGGCACTTCAAGTCCCATCATCCATGGTCCACCCTCCTCCGAACTGCACCAGGACGTAGAGTCGGTCATGGGGGCTGTGTGTGCTGTGTGTGGTCTGTATTGGTCCTTTTTGGTGGCCTCAGTGGTCTGTGGGAACCAAAGTGTTGGAAAGTACTACAAATCCCATAATCCGTGGATCATGTCCCCCGACCTGCGCCAGGACGTAAAGGGGGTTAGGGGGGTTATCCGTGGATCATGTCCCCCGACCTGCACCAGGACGTAAAGGGGGTTAGGGGGGTTATGTGTACCAAGTTTGGTGCAGGTCCATCACCCGCGCTGGTCCCTGTGGCCTGTGAAAGTGGCTGCCACATATCCGCCCTGGCCTGTGTAAGTGGCTGCCACATATCCGCCCTGGCCTGTGAAAGTGGCTGCCACATATCCACAGAAAGTGGCTGCCACATATCCGCCCTGGCCTGTGAAAGTGGCTGCCACATATCCCGCCCTGGCCTGTGAAAGTGGCTGCCACATATCCGCCCTGGCCTGTGAAAGTGGCTGCCACATATCCGCCCTGGCCTGTGAAAGTGGCTGCTTCCGCCCTTCTGCCCTCCCGCCCTCCGCATACACACATACAAACATTCCGTTTTATAAAGGTATACAGATACAGATATACAGATACAGATTGTTCCATTCGAATGTGCAGCTTTGCCTTGTTGTTAGACCGGCTAACACACATTTTGTTGCCTCAGATGTGCTTCCTTGCCACAACGTTGTGCCTGTATCATTTTAGAGTTGATCATTCTTTTTTATTGTTTTTGTAAATGTGCATTTAGACATATTTGTTATTTATAAAGTATATTTTATTATTTAAAAACACATAACAAACACAAATAGGGAATTGGGACAGCAGAACGGATTAATAGCATTTCAATGGGCTTTGAGATAAGAGCATTTTGAGTTAAAAGCTCAGTCATGCAACTAATTAAACTCTTGTCAAGGTATCACTGTACATGCAAATCAAATCTTTTAACTAAAAAGCCCTATTCAACTTCTTTACATCGGGGTAGGAACCTATAGCAGGGTTCTCAAACTAGTATGGTCAAGGAACCTCCACAAGAAGCCAACCCCCCCCCCCCCCACACACACACACACACTTTCCGGAACCCTAATTCTGTTTTTTCCCACAGAACCCTAACTCTGTCCCTAAGCACTGTGAACCCACAATGTTCTTCCTTCTTTCATCTACTCTTACTTTGTCTTTTTTTATATGCTAGTAAGTTTTGAAAGAAAAGTACAACTTTTTAAATGTAACCACAAACTATTATTTTGGTGCAAGAAAATATTAGATTCACACCTAAAATGATTAATGAAATTGTTTTATTTTTGTGTACTTAAAATAGTTTTGAAATGTATGACAGCTGAATGTATAAATCTAGGGTGACATCCAATTTACTCCTTAATTTGTTTTTGGTGTAAGCATAAGCTGAAACATTGATAGGTGGACTTGAAGGAGAGATAGCCTTTTTGGTTACTAATGGCTGTACATCTGTCAGTCCTTCCCAAAACTCATTCAGTGGCACAGGTTCATATTTTGTTTTTAAAGCAGAATTACACTGAATTTCAGTAAGAGCTTCATACTTTGGGCAAAAAAGATTTTTCACCAAACCCTTCAACACTTTTGTGGAACCCTAGAGTTCTAGGGCACACAGTTTAGGAACTGCTGATCTATAGCCTGTAAAGGGTTCTGTAGAAGGTTCTTGGATGCGCATTTAATGTTGATCCTCCTTTTGCCTTACATAAATAAGTCCTACAGGACACTAACATAGGTCATTGGGTCACAGTACCAAATGCTTGATCAAGTATAATTTGTGATAAAGCAAAATTGAGCAAGTGCATTCACACAAACACACAAAGTATCAGAGAGGTGGCCATATCATTTATTTCATCTGGTCCATCTAGGTTTAAAGAGGTAGTTAGTCCAGCAACCAACATCACCCCTATTTACATTGTTCTGAAGCACTTTTATTCCTTGAAATGACATTTCTTGTTTTGTACACAGAAACCTTATTGCATACGGAAGATAAACTGTAATTGTCTCTGGATAATAGCACCTACTGTTGGAACATACATATCTTATTATTGCTGTTCTATTGTCCTGTGGGGAACTGTTTTAAAAGAATTCCTTTTACTAATGCAAAAAAACATATGTTATTGATTTCCTTTCCTACTTCTGTCATTCTATGACCTCCTGAATAATATTTAATTCATTGTGTTAAACCAATTTAGGGTGGTCAATGGGCGATCCAGACTCTTTTCGTAGTCTCTGCTGCAGTCTGTGTTAATATGATTTAGTGTTATGGACACTGTAGTCTTGGAAAGACAGCAATCATGATCACATAGTATTTTCATAGGCAACACAATTGCAGTGGGAAATGCGTCTTGTGTGATAATGCTCTGATTCTTCTTCTCCATGACGGCTCTTCTCAGATCTTCCCACATATGTTAATTTCCTAAAGAAAGTACAATGATTTTTAGAACGACATTTTACAATGTTCTTCATGTACTTGACCTTTGTCCTTTAAAACCACTCATTATTTCTAAAATGATAATACACCCAAAGAATCAATTTTTTTAAATGACATTATTGTCAGTTGTCATTTTATATTGCATTATTTTATAACTGAATGTTAATAAGTGTTTGCTGCTGAAGATGTTTACCTTTAACATCTGTCACTTGCATCTAAAAGCAGCACCTATAGGGAACACTCACATTCTTCTGCACTACACTAGTACATTCTTCTTCGATCATTTACATATACAGTACATGGCTATAAGTACTAATTATTTCATTCTACCAAGTGGTTCGCTATTCTAAAATATGGTATCTTTTAACACATCTCTGAAATAGTGTATTACCTGGATTTCTAAATCAAAACATCAAAAGTAAAATCAGCATAATCAGCAATCCCTTGTGTCCAAGTATGATTGCTTTCCAAGTGTAGGGTTTTGGTGGTAGGTCTGTAGGTGACTATAGAGTCCTATTCTTGAGCTGCATGTTCTTTTGCAATGGCAGCATTGGTTTCCAGATGGAAGACTGTGCTGGTCAGGGCTGGCTTGACATGTCTTCCTCTTGACATTTCTCCCTTTCTCCATCTATTTGTTCCTCTTCAAATTCCACAGTACTGTTGGTAACAGCTGACCTCCAGTTAGAATGCTTGAGGGACAGGATTTCCTAGTTCTCAGTGTCTATGCCACAATTGTTAAGGTTAGCTTTAAGCCCATCTTTAAATCTCTTTTCCTGAACATCAACATTCCATTTTCCATTCCTGAGCTGAGATTAGAGTAACTGCTTAGGGAGACAGTGATCGAGCATTTGGACCATGTGGCCAGTTCAGCAAAGTTGATGGCAAAATCACTAGCATTTCAATGCTAGTGATCTTTGCTTCTCCTAGAATGCTGACAATTGTCCACCTGTTTTCCCAAGAGATTTGCAAGATTTTTCAGAGGTAATGCAGATAGAATCATTCCAGAAGTTGAGTGTGACAGACCATGTTTTGCAGGCATATAACAGGGTTGGGAGGACAACAGCTTTATAAACAAGTTTCTTGATATCCCTACTAATGTTCCACTCTTTGAACACTCTCTGCTTCATTCAGAAAATGCTGCACTTGCAGAGCTCAAAGGGTGTTGTATTTCAGTGTTGATGTAGACTTTTGTGGAGAGGTGACTGCCAAAGTAGCAGAAATTGTCAACATTTTCTAATGTTACACCATTAAGCTGTATTTCTGGCATTGCAAAGGGATTGGCTGGTGCCTGCTGAAAGAACACTGGTTTTCTTGGTGTTCAGGAAAATGTGAGTACCTGATTTCAAAAATGTTAAAAGCTTCACAATTTACTCATAAAAATGTCAAAATAAATGTTTAATTGTAAAGCAATAATGGATTGTATAAGACATAATTGCTAATTAAATCATCACTTCTTCATATATACAAATACATTAGTTATTCAAATTTAGTTTACTATGCCTACTGTACTTTGTTTTGTAAGGTATCATTTGAAACATTACCGAATTCTTAATACGCAAATGAACTGTTAAAAATTCATTTTTTTGATCTAAAAAATGAATTCACCTTTTACCATATAAGTCTCAGCTGCATGTCATTTTTAAAAACAGTGAAATCACAATTGATTAAAATCTATGCAGCACATTAGTACAGTGGCATGACATTAGTAAAGCTTTCGGGTTATTCAAGTTTTGAAGGCATTACAAAATCTGATGGGTTTAAATTACCATATCTAAGCCAAAACTTTGTATGAATGTGCCTGTGCCAAATTATTTATTTTGGTTAATAATTCTCACACTTGGGAAAAGCACTGTACCTGCAATGTAGGAAAACCCTAAGGTGAAGAGACTGGTATCAACACACTCTTCCTATAACCGAAAGGTGGGTAGATCAATATCAGAATCACTGGCCTAAATCTATTTATGTTATCTGATAGTCAAAACAAATAACAGCAAAAGCCCTAGAAAGCACCTTTTGCTATTCCTGTGTGCCTCACAGAAAAGGCGATGATCATTAGAAAAGTTGGTGTAGCACACTGACAGCCATGTGTCACTAGCATTGAATGAACTAAGGATTCCTTCAGAGAAGAGACCAGATGTATCTCAATGGCAGGGGGCAGGTATTAACTGCAGAGAGATACGGATTAAATTCCTGACATCTCCAGGCAAAATATATTCGAAATCTTGGGTCTCTCCTTCCAGAAGTTTTGGAAAAACTGGGCCAAACAGAAAAGTGGTTTTTGCTTGAGTTGGGCAATTATTCATAATTGAAATATTACATGTATTTGGTAAATGAAATAATGCTGTCAAGAATGTTTCACAAATTGATATGAGATATAAAAATTGGCAAAATGGAAAATGGTAAAGAGGTAGCGGGATCTAAGAAATCTATCTCAGAAGTCACTTACAAACTTCCCACAGTGATGTGAATTTACTGAATGAAATAGCACATATCTCATTAAGATGCTTGTGGTTGTATGTATACGCATCATATGCAATTCCCTTGGCATAGCTTTTTGTGGCAAGAAACCCAAATTGGCTGTGACTCACCAACATTTACATGCAAGAGAACAAATGTTTATAACATATGCAGCTGCGTATGCTGTGCACATGGTGTACTTCAACACCCTTTGCATGAATGCCCTATTTTTAGGAACCAGCTCATTCTTTGAAAATGTTGCTTGTTATGACAAGCATATATGTGCATTTGGAAGATGGCATTTAGTCAATTAACCAAACATACATTTTGAATGAACGAACAAACGCGCGCGTGCACGCACACACAAATATATATATATATATATATATATATATATATATATGATTTTCTGATATATTTTTTGTGGCAACACATGGAAAAAATAAAACAATAGCAAGAGCAGTAGCAGCAATACAGGTTGAGTATCCCCTGTCTGAAATGCTTGGGATCAGGAGTGATTTGACTTTCAGATAATTCTTTTTATTTTCGATTTTGGAATATTTCCACATACATTATGATGTATCTTGGAAATGGGACACCAAATCAAAACATGAAATTCATTAATGTTTCATATACATATTATCCACACAGTCTGAGGTCTCTACAACAAATCTTTCCGTCCTGCCACCATCAAAACCTTGTTTGGTAAGGACACACTTAATCACTTCAAAAAAGGAATTTGATCCGAATTTGATCCAAATTATGAAGATTCCAACTGGACCTAACCATGCCTATGAGCTACATCTTGTAAACATGTTTTGGAAGTGAACTTGGGTACCAGTCCAAAGGAAAGTCAGCATATAAATTAGATAATTAAATAAATTAAAAATCAGTTAAAATCCACCAAACAAAAATAAAGTTTATTATTATTATTACCTTCATCTTCCTCTAAGAAAGCCATCCAATGGGTTCTAATGGTGGAATCCCGTGAATGGTGGTTCCCTTGAAGATGGCCTGGAAACCCCAACTAGTCCAACACTCGGCAGCCAGACTTCTAACTGGGGCGAATTACAGGGAGCAGTCAACCCCTCTGTTCAAGGACCATTGGTGGCCGTTCATTTTCCAGTCCCAATTCAAGGTTCAGGTCATCACTTATAAAGCCCTAAATGGTTTGGGACCCGCCTACCTTCATGACCGCTTCTCCTACCACAAACCTGCACAATCTCTTCGATCTTCTGGAGAGGCCTTTCTTTCGCCCCTTCCTCTATCACAGGCTCCACTTGTGGGTACGAGGGAGAGAGCCTTCTCCACTCTGGCCTTTGGAATTCACTACCTGGGGAGATCAGACAAGCCCCTACCCTGGCAGTCTTCAAGAAAGAGCTAAAAACTTGGCTCTTCCAATGTGCCTTCAGAGAATGACCATTCAATCCATCAGTTACTCCTACCTCCAAATCACTCTCTTGAGAAAGCAGCTCCCCCTATATAAAGATTAAACCCCACTGTTCCTCCTTTTTTTGGGCTCCTTTTTCTACAAATACACTTTTTGTCCCTATCACACCCAGGGTTCTAACCTTCTAACATTTTATCTCAAGCCCAAAAAATAATAAAACACAGTTGGACATTTTATCTCTAAACATCTGGCCCGCCCGCTGTGCTGTTTTTATTATGTGTGGTTATATTGTTTATTTGTTATTTTATATATTTTGTATGATTTTGTTTTTTCTTTTGCTGTTTTATGTCCATCTGTGTCTTCATTCTCAGTATTAAAAATGTGAAGACTTATAACTTTATCCAACATTCTTCTGCTGACATTTCATTTCTCTTGAAGTCTTAATCACAATATTCTGTTCTCTTGCCAACAGAATTTTCTATGGACATGAATGCTTTATAGCTGTGTTGTTGTTGTTGTTATTATTATTATTATTATTATCATCTTTCTCTGAGAAAGCCATCCAATGGGTTCTAATGGTGGAATGGAGATTCAAATGCTGGTTTCCAGAGTAACCGTCCATTGCTCATAGTCCAACTACACCAAACTGGTGCTTACATATTCACATATGTTTTAGTATTTACATATGAGTGTAATGAAAGAGGGAGGGAGATAAATTTGTTATAATGTCAGTCTTACAAGTTTAGGAAATAATAGTTTGAGGGCAGTATTTGTAGCAACCCAGTTCCCTTTCGTGCCTGGGGGGCAGGGGGCAGCACCGGGGGTCCCACTTGCATTAGGGCCAGCTGCAGCTGATGAGGATATGGAGGAAGGGGCTGATGAGTTAGCTGGGCCTTCCTCTCCCACAGAAAGCTTGGCCTGGGATGATGAATGGCCTGATGGTTATGACAGCTGGGAAAGTAAGGCCGACCCTGAGAGTGATTCCGATCAGTATGAGAAACCAGGTGGTTTCGGGTCGCAGGAAAGGATCAGGGAAACAATGGAGGATGAGCTCATGGAAGCTGATAGGGAGTTAGGCTCTCATGAAGATAGTGACCCAGGTGCTGGGAGGCAAGGATGAAGCTTTGATAGGAGACGTGACAGCGGTCAGAGCATTGAGTCAGATTAGCAGGAGAGACTGGCACAAGTGCCACCTCTGTGTTGATGGAGGCAGAGCGCCAGAGAAGCGCTAGAGATCCCAACTAGTGGGCCAGACACAGATTGGCTAGATGGGCTGAGGCCCGAGCCTAGAGCGCCAGGGGCCCCGCCAAGGAATTAAGTATAGGATCCGCCAAGGGAAAGATCCTGGAAAGTAGCTCGGCCACTTCTGTTCTAAAGGGAGTGAAGCGAGCGAAGATCCACGGAGCCAGGATTGGGCTCGTGCCATGCCAAGAAGTTTCTTGGGTTTACTTTCATGAACCTTGTCTTGTTTGCCTTGTCACGGACCAAGTCTGTTTTTGATCCGCTTTGTTTTGCGGAGCCTTGCAAAGCTTTTGCCTTTGGATTTACCTAAGACTCTTACCTTACTGCTACTTTGATACTTCGATACATTTTATGGACAATTTCCCTTTTCACCTGTTTTTTATTATTCAATAAATAGCTGATTATCATCTCTGTGTGTGTGATTAAGGGGCTGGGCCAAGACCCTGCATTGTGACAGTTGGCCGAGCTACTCCACGAACCCCTTTTCACACCACGGGACGCTCCAGGCAACGCAGGAAGCGAGTCAGAGAAATGGCTCAGTTAACTGCCGCACAGATTTTGGAAATCCAGCAGGAGGTCGTGGATCTCTGGACCAGGGCGGGAAGGCACCCCTCCCTGGCCGTCCCGGTCCGTTTCGGCGGTAACCTGGCTCAAGTCAATGTGTTTATTGTACAATGTGAGATGTACCTGGAGCTGCGGGCCACGGAGTTCCTCACGGAGAGAGCCAAGGTGGGCTTTGTTTGCAACCTCCTGGAAGGGACGGCAGCAGCATGGGCTACCACGCAGCTGAAAGCCAACTCCCCCCCAAGTGGCCACTGTGGCAGTGTTCCTAGAGGCTATCAAGACGACCTGGGGAGACCCGGTGAATGCGGAGCTGGCGGAGAGAGAGCTGGATCGTTTGTCCATGAGAGACATGCTCAGTACATTTCCCAGTTCTGCATGTTGGCGGCTCAAGTGGCTTGGAATCCTGCTGCCTTACGTTACCAGTACATGAAAGGCCTGTCACAGGAGATGCAACAGGAGATCCTGAGAGGGGCCACCCGGCCTGCCGACCTGGAGGAGGCGATCGCCCTGAGCATCCGAGTAGAGGCCGGTCTGCAGACCAGGAAGCGGTGGGATAAAGGGGCCGGAGAGAGATCAGTGGGCCGCAAGGAGGCAACGGCCAGCCGGCCACCGTTCTGGCCCTTTGCGCCGGCTCCTCAGCCCCTGGATGAACCGGAACCCATGCAGCTGGGACACGTGAGACCCAAGGTAGATGCTGCCGAGAAAGCTCACCACCAGCGCCTAAATTTGTGCTGGTACTGTGGGGGATCCGGACATTTTTCCAAGGAATGCCCCCAGAAGCCACGCGGCAAGACCCCCCGGGCCTCTGCCGCCGTAGCAGAGCCCCAAGAGGCTGAAGAAGCCATCCAGACGGCGGGGGAAGGGGTCGGCTGAGTTTAAATGGGTTCGCTAACTCGGTCGCAGTCGCTAACCTTCCCCCAGAACCCCAGACTGGACAGTTATTTTTGGTGATGGTCGCCCTGTGGTCACAAGAGAAGGGACCGATGATGGTTCACGCCATGGTTGACTTGGGGGCCACTAACAACTTCATTGATGCAGACTACGCCAAGTCTGCTGGATTACAATTTCATGAATTAATAGAGCCAAAGGGCGTACAGACTATCGATGGAAGACAATTGAAAGCCGGGGCAGTGACACACTACACTGCTCCTACCAAGATGTGGACCAGTTCCCACAAGGAAGACATCTCCTTCCTGGTGACTAAGTTGTCAGACTTTCCTGTAATCTTGGGGTTCGTGTGGCTGACACTACATGACCCGCAGATCTCCTGGGCGAGAAGGCAGTTGCAGTTTTCTTCTGAACATTGCCAGGGTCATTGCATGACAGCCAGGGCTTGCCAGGCTCAGGAGGTGGAACAAGCAGCTACCCTGCCCAAAAAGTATGCCGGTTTCTGGGACGTTTTCAGTGAGAAGGAGGCGGAACGCTTGCCTCCCCACCGGCCCTATGATTGCGCCATTGAGTTGGAGCCCGGAGCACCCATTCCCCGTGGAAGACTCTACCCTCTCTCAGAACCAGAGCAAAAGGCTCTCTGAGAGTTTTTGGGTGAGAATCTGCGGAAGGGGTTCATCCGGCCGTCCCAGTCCCCGGCCGGGGCGCCCATCCTGTTTGTTAAGAAGAAATCCGGGGAGCTGCGGCTGTGTAATGATTATCGAGAACTCAATAAGATCACGATCCGGAACCGATATCCCTTGCCATTGATCCCAGAGCTGTTGGAGCGGATGAGGGGAGCCAAGGTCTTCACCAAATTGGACCTGAGGGGTGCTTACAATCTGGTGCGTATTCGTCAGGGAGACAAATGGAAGACCGCTTTCCAAATTAAATGGGGAAGTTTCGAATACAGAGTTATGGGATTCGGGTTGTGTAATGCTCCCGCCTGCTTCCAACACTTCATGAATGACATCTTTCGGGACCTGTTAGATCGATATCTGGCAGTGTATTTGGACGACCTGTTGATCTTTTCGCCTGACCAGGCGACCCACGACCGTCATGTGAAAGAGGTGCTACAGAGGCTGAGAGACCACGGTCTCTATGCCAAGTTGGAGAAATGCACATTTGATCTACGTGAGGTGGATTTCCTGGGCTACCGCATCTCTCCCACCGGCATCGCCATGGATGGCACCAAGGTCCAAGCTGTGGCAGATTGGAAGGCTCCTGCCAGCAAAAAGGACATTCAAAGATTCCTGGGTTTTGCTAACTACTACAGGAAGTTCATCCCGGACTTTGCCAAGTGGGCCGACCCCATCACGCAGTGTTTGCGAGGAAAGGTGCCGTCCGGTGGACATCGGAGGAGGACGCGGGGTTCCCGGTGGACTGCCTCACCAAGATGAGCCACTTCATTCCATGTGTAGGGGTGCCTACGGCTAAAGAGACTGCTGATATGTTTGTGCAACATGTGTTTCGGTTGCATGGGCTTCCACAGAGTTTGGTGACGGATCGAGGCACCCAATTCACTTCCCAGTTCTGGCGGGCTGTTCAGAAGCTGCTGGGAATTGAGGCACGGATGTCTACGGCTCATCACCCCCAGACCGACGGGCAAACCGAAAGGGTTAACGCCACGTTGGAACAGTATCTGCGGTGCTATGTAAACTATCAGCAAAACAATTGGGCGTCATTGTTGTCTTTAGCAGAGTTCGCCCCAACACAACAATGCGACGCAATAATCCATCAAAGAGACTCCATTTCTTTGCCAACTATGGACATCACCCAAGGTTCTACCCTCCTGTAGACCAATCCGGAGATGTGCCAGCAGCAGAAGATTGGCTGCAGGAGCTCACTGCAATGCAAGAGATGCTGCGCACTCAATTGGACCAGGCTAAAGCGGATTACAAGCGGATGGCTGATCAGCGACGCCAAGAGGGTCCAGAGATCCAGGTGGGAGACAAAGTTTGGCTGTCAACCAAGAATTTGCCTACGCAGAGACCTAGTCGCAAACTGGATGCGAGGTTTTTGGGTCCCTACAAGGTGCTGGAGAGTGTGGGACCTGTTGCTTTCAAACTACAACTTCCGGCAGACATGAAGATCCACCCAGTCTTTCATCGTTCCCTGCTGAGACCGGCGAAGGGGGTGCGGCCTGATGTGATGCAGCCGCCCCCTCCTCCTGTGATGCGGGATGGGGAGGAGGAGTTTGAGGTACAGGACATCCTGGATGCCCGCATCAGATACCGGAAGCTGGAGTATTTGATTGACTGGAAGGGATTTGGACCGGAAGAGCGTTCTTGGACACCGGCACGAGACGTTCATGCCCCGGACATTGCTGCCCGTTTCCACCACAAGTATCCTGACAAGCCCAAGCCTCGAGGGAGGCCTCGGAGAGGCCCTGAGGGGGGGGATAGTGTAGCAACACAGTTCCCTTTCATGCCTGGGGGGCAGGGGGCAGCACCGGGGGGTCCCACTTGCATTAGGGCCAGCTGCAGCTGATGAGGATATGGAGGAAGGAGCTGATGAGTTTGCTTGGCCTTCCTCTCCCACAGAAAGCTTGGCCTGGGATGATGAATGGCCTGACAGTTATGACAGCTGGGAAAGTCAGGCCGACCCTGAGAGTGATTCCGATCAGTATGAGAAACCAGGTGGTTTCGGGTCGCAGGAAAGGATCAGGGAAACAGTGGAGGATGAGCCCATGGAAGCTGATAGGGAGTTCGGCTCTCACGAAGATAGTGACCCAGGTGCTGGGAGGCAAGGACGAAGCTTTGATAGGAGACGGAGCATTGAGTCTAGCAGGAGAGACTGGCACCACAGCCTAGAGCGCCAGAGAAGCGCTAGATCCCGTAGCACAGATTGGCGCAGAAGCCTAGAGCGTCGGGGGCCCCGCCAAGTGAAATAAGTATAGGATCCGTGGGAAAAGATCCTCAGTAGCTCGGCCACTTCTGTTCTAAAGGGAGTGAAGCGAGCGAAGATCCACGGAGCCAGGATTGGGCTCGTGCCATGCCAAGAAGTTTCTTGGGTTTACTTTCATGAACCTTGTCTTGTTTGCCTTGCCACGGACCAAGTCTGTTTTTGATCCGCTTTGTTTTGTGGAGCCTTGCCAAGCTTTTGCTTTTGGATTTACCTAAGACTCTTACCTTACTGCTACTTTGATACTTCGATACTTTTTATGGACAATTTCCCTTTTCACCTGTTTTTTATTATTCAATAAATAGTTAGCTGATTATCGTCTCTGTGTGTGTGATTAAGGGGCTGGGCCAAGACCCTGCATCGTGACAGTATTATGCCCATTTTGTTTTATTGCCTGTTAAGTAGCTTGGGTATACTAAACAATCACATTAACTTCTTACTTGAAGATAATAGAAACAACGTAAGTGTTGTGATTGAGCCTTCAGCTACTACAGCTAGTAGCATTGGGGAAGATGCTGAGTCAATAGCATCAAACAGTAGCATGGATTTGGGCGAGGCTCTGGATGATCAGGGTCCTGCAGCTGGGATCAAAAGGGCTGCTAGTGACTCAAGCCTGGAAGGCAGTGAACAGAGGAGAAAGATCCAGCACATACTTAGGGATCCTACTGATTCAGACACCTTTGAAGGGTTTCCTGGGGATGCAGAACTACAGTCAGAAGAGAGTGATACAGACTTAGATCCGTCATTAGTTCAGGAAGTGAGAGATGTATGTAATGCAGACTCTGGTGACAGTACTTTCCTGGGGTTTGAGATGGATCAGGATTGGCCTTCTACACATTCAGAAGCTGAGTGGGACACTTTAGGCCAGCAAAATCGTTGGACAGCTTGGAGGTCTGTGCATAGTTCAGCAGCTGCAAGGAATGAAGCAGCTGTTGTTCTGGAGCAGGATGGGTCTTCAGATGATTCTGATGTTTAGTGTTATAAAAGAAGTGGGCATTTGACTTGGCTCTTATGGTGGTCAAAGAGTTGCTATTCTGGTGATCCTGTGTTCCTGACTTCGTGTACCTTTGATCCTGGTTCCAGTTACTCGTGAGTTATGGGTTACTTCTCCACTTTGTTCCTTGGGTGAGCTGGTGTGGCAGCTCTAGCTGATGTTGGGAAAAGGTGGGGGGGGTTTGGGATTCAATGTCTGCTTCTCTGTTTAGTTGTTGCCATGTACTTCTTGACCTTCGCTGTGACCACTGTGAGTTCCTGCTGCAGAGTGTTGGTATCGTATTACATGGAGGGAGGTAGACGCTGTGTTTAATGGGGGCTGTGATTTATGTGCTTTCTGTATATTCAGCTCCTGACGACCCTGGAAAGTCTCCTCCTTTTCCATCTGTCTTTCTCCTACCCTACGGCTTCTGGACTGGCTTTTGGACTTCTCTTCGTGAACACCCCCTGTTGGACGACGCAGACGGACGTCTTGTGTTTGTTTTGGTTTTCTCTCCACAGCATTCTTTTTTGGGCATTCCTGGGATTTTTGTTGGTTTTAAAAACTGGGTTTTGGCTACTTTTTTCTTATTCCTCTTCCCATTTCTTGTGCTAATAAACTTTTGTTACCTTTTTACTCCTGGACTTGGCTGCTTATGCCTCTGTTCCATAACAGTAAGTATTCTATTGTTTCTACTCTAGTAGTAGGCTAACACTAACAGCTATAAAACATTCATGTCCATAGAAAATTATGTTGGAAAGAGAACAGAAATTTGTGATTAAGACTCCAAGAGAAGCAAAATGTCACCAGAAGAATGTTGGATCAAGATATTAGTCTTCACATTGTTAATACTGAGAATGAAGGCACAGATATTTACCCTCTGAACTGTCCTACTGAAAATCCAATTGGTGGCAACTGTTTCCTGAAGGCATTAGTTATAGTTTTGCTTCTCAACAAATAGTACTCATTCACCCAAGGAACTTCATTGTGTGTAGGTAGAGTTTGGGAATTGCAGTTTCAGTAATTGTAGAATACCACTGCACACTCAAAAATGCAATGATATTTCAATAAATTTCTATATATTAACCATTTTTCACTTGGTAATTCCTTCTTGTGAAAGGGCAGGAAATAGAACTGAAAAAACTAGAAGAAATTCAAACAATGGAACCTAAGATATGATGGTTCCATTACTGGCAAATAAAGGAGAATTACAGAATTGACTCCAAAAAAGGATTTGAAATAAAAGAAACCTTCTGGGATAAGATTATCAAAACAGAAACAAAATTGATAAAGAAGATTTATCAACAATTACTGATGTGGGCAACGGAAGATAATCTAATTAAGGAGGTGATGATAAAGTGGGCCAGATTAGTAGGTCACACGATTGATTTGAACAAATGGGAAGAAATATGGTATAGGAAACTTAAGTACACCTATGCCTCTGAAATAAAGGAAAACTGTATTAAGGTATTTTACATGTGGTACCTGACACCGGAGAAACTGTCAAAATATAGTAAAGGAAGAGCTTGAACAAAAACTGTTAGAAATGTGGAGAAAATACAGGCACGTATTTCCACTTATGGTGGGAGTGTAAAATGGTTAAAAAGTATTGGTGGGAGGTCTATAGAAAGATAAAAGGTATTTTACAAAAAACGTTTTGATTTTAAGCCAGAATACTTCTTGTTGGGGATATTTGATTTCGAGATCGACAAAAATGACGATAAATTGGTTTTTTTTACTTAGCATCAGCGGCAAGAATTAATTTAGCAAGGGTTTGGAAGCTAAAGGAGTCACCGTCAATTCAAGACTGGTTGAAAAAACATATGGCATTATGAATATGGACTTGCTGACGCAGAAGGTTGCACAAAATAGATCATATGCAAATAGAACGGTTTGGAGCAAATTTATTGACTTCCTTAAGAGAAATAACTGCAATTTTATATAGAATTAGACTATATATAGATAGGATAATATGGGACCAATGTATGATACATAGCAGGAAGGAGAGACAGCTGAATCTCCTTTCCTAGTGAAAGATCAACAAATATAAGAGCTATCACTAAAGGACCAGGAAGATAGCAAAAGAAAATTCATGGTGGGGAGTGTGAATGTAGGTGGGGGAAGGGCGGTATGGGGATATGTGTTATTTTAGTTTATTTAGAATGTGTGCACTTTGTGGACTGCACGAACGGTATGGTGTTAGGTTTGTCCTTTTGTCGTTGTCTATATTTGTGAATAAAAATTAATTTCAAAAAAATGCAATGATAAAGTATGCATGCCTGAGAAAGAGAGCATTATCAATGTAATAGGTTAAAATAATGCTGATTTAACAGTGCTTTACAAATGTATACAGCATCCCCTTGATATTCCATACTTTGTGTTACAAACTGAGAGGGAAATGGATTTAGTTGGCATTGTTAATATTTTTTGTACATGATACATTCCCACAGTTCTTTACAATCCACTGGGATTGTAAATAACTGAACACAAATGGGTACTTCTGCACAGCCTCACTGCAAACTTTAGAGCAAGCATCCTCAAACTGCAGCCCTCCAGCTGTTTGGGCCTTCAACTCCCAGAATTCCTGATACTTGAACAAGCTCATTAGGGTTTCTGGTAGTTGGAGGCCCAAGCAGCTGGAGGACCGCAGTTTGAGGATGTCTTCTTTAGAGGACTCCTTGGTCTGCCTGATGCTCTTTCTTTTGAAATGCTCTCTAAAAAACTATGAGGTCTTCCAGAAACATGTGTATTAAATCTGAGATTACATGGCACTGAAATTGTAAACAGGTGCTCCTTGAACCACTTATGTCTCCTCTTGAGGCAGTGAATACACCGATCCTTATATATGTGTTTCTTCTTCGAGAGCTCTGTGAATGCACACTTATGAAGTTTGCGCGCCAGCGCGGGCTTCCAACGGAAACTTTCCAGTTTGAAAGGTTTTGGCGGTAGCTCTGCCCAGCCGGCCCGGAGGGCATAAAAGCGCCTCCATGCGCGCCCACCCCATTCCTTTGTTTTCCGCCACTTGGGCAACATCGAAAACGGCTGGTTGTGTGAGCATAGTATGTCCACAACCAGTTTCAAAAGTGTTCATCCTGCGGTAGCAAGATCCTGGATTGCGACGGTCATTCGAAGTGCCTTCGGTGTCTCGGGGAGGGACACGTTGTTCCTGCCTGCCTACACTGCCAGGCCTTCTCGTCGCACACCAGAAAAGCGAGAGCCCACAGGCTTCAGGCCTACCTGACGGAGCGTGCTCTCTGCCCTCCAGAGATGGCGACGGCTGTCCCATCTACCTCCTTGGGGTCCGGGCGGCTGCTCTGGCCCCTACCGATCGACCGCTCACCCGGCTGGGAAGAAGCGTCTAAGGAAGGAGAAGCACACCAAGTCTGTCTCCTCGAAGACTTCGGTGTCGAAGAGGCCCTGCACCGTGACCACTGAAACGGTTCAGCTGCCCCCACCTCGCCGGTTGTCGACGAGGCTCGATGGCGTCGGGCCTCTCCCAGAGGTCCACCATCTCGAAGACTCCCTCCAATCGAGCTATGGAGATAGCTTTCCGGAGGTCGAGCGAGGGAAGCCCAGAGCCCAGACCAGAGGCCTGGTTCCTGTGACTCGGCAAGTCTCTGGAGGCCGCTGCCTCGAGACCACCATCACCACACAGGCGCAGGACTCTGACGTCATCGTCTTCGGTGTCGTGCCTGACTCTCGCCTGCCCCTGTTCTCGCTGTGGAGACAGGGGTAGAGCAACGCATCTCACCGAGAGACTCTGTCCAGACTGTCGTCAGGGTCCCCTTGGGCCAGACCTCGGTCCGACAACTGTTCGTGACGTCACCCGACAAGGGCAGACAGACCACGAGGCTCGCCTTAGCACCGGCCTAGCGAAACCTCCCTCCCGAGTCGGTGATGACTGCGGTTCCTTCGACCTCAAGATCTCCGCCGCAGTCCCAACTCCCGGTGAACCAGGATGTGGTTCAGCCATGGTCGGGAGATGAGATCGAAGATGGCGAGGTCCCTCGATCGATGAGATCGGGATCCATCTTGTCCCTCAATATGGACAGAACACCTTCACATACAGGGTGAGGTGGAACCTGCATCTTCACCGACTGACAAGCGCAAGAGCTTTCGGTGAGCAAGTGGGCCGAATGGCAAGATCTCTGGGCATGCAGACGTATGTCCCAGCAAGAGCCAGCGCCTGTCCCGTCTTCAGCAGAGTGCAGGTCGAGGACGCGGCCCAGCCACATCTTCCCATGCGGGAACCCCTAGAAGAGGGGGTAGAGGTGTCGTGGAAGACCCCGTCGACCATCCCTCCTACGTCAGGGCGTATCGAGGCGTGGTACAAGATCGACGAGAGGGAGAAGGAATGGCTGCACGATCATCCAACCCCCAACTCGATGATCGTCACTTCCTCCCAGTCTTCGGGCCGAGAGTCCACAGCCCCCTCCGACCAAGAGGGAAAGAGGTTCGACACGGTCGGAAGAAAGATCTACCGAGCCGGACTCTTGCTTACTAAAATGGCTAATTATGGGGCGTGCATGGGAGCCTACCACCAGATCCTGTGGGAAAGGGCCCAACCCTTTTTCCAGGATCTCTCCCAGGAGCAACAGACCGCACTCCTCTCCATCTCTCAGGAGGCGCAGTCGCTAGCACACCACCAAATCCTGATGGCCCGCCACACAGGCGACACGTCAGGAAAGCTGCTGGCCCACGGTGTCGCCATCCGGAGGCACGCGTGGCTGAAGTCTTCGGGGTTGTCCTCAAACTCCAAAAAGACCATCGAAGACCTGCCGTTCGATGCCCAGGGACTCTTCTTTGTGGGCACGGACGACAAGCTGAAGGCCACTCACGACTTCAGAGTCCTGACGGCCAAGCTGGACCGGCCACAGGCACAGCCCAGGCCTCGGTACTACCAGCGGGCGAAGTTCCAGCCCAGGTCACAGTACCGCCAGTCCCCGCGGCCATACCCAGCCTCTCAGCAACAGCAACAGCAGCAGCCGAGGCAACAACAGCAGCAGCAGGCCAATCGACTTCGCCAGAACAAGGCGAGGCCTCGCCACAACAACGGCAATGGACAATCCAACCGCCGTGTTTGACAGGGCGACGGACGACACCGCCTCATCGCTAGGTACCGCTGCCACCACCATGCCTCCTCCCAGCCCTCGACCTCCACCACCTCACCCTCCATTCGGAGACCGCCTGGCCCGCTACATCACTGCCTGGCGACGCATCACCTCAGATGCATGGGTTCTCCGGATTGTCGAAGACGGCTATGCCTTGGAATTCGACGAGACCCCGCCAACGGGATTCATCGTCGAGACGGAGCCGTCCGGGGTGATCTTGGAGGAGGTCGACAGCTTGCTTCAAAAGGGAGCGATCTCGCAGCTCCCCCACAGCAAGGAAAGAGAGGCATTCTTCTCACGGTATTTCACCGTGCCGAAGCCAGACGGTTCCCTGCGACCCATCCTGGACCTCAGAGACTTAAATGCGTACATTTCGCCGAGGAAATTCAGGATGGTGTCAGTGTCGTCCATTCTCTCGCTTCTCCGGGCAGGCGACCACTTCGCCTCGATCGACCTCCGGGACGCTTATTTTCACGTCTCGATCCGGCCTGCTCATCGACGCTTCCTGAGCTTCAGGGTAGCAGGGAGGGCGTACAAGTTCAACGTCCTTCCCTTCGGCCTCGGAACAGCTCCTCGAACATTCGAGAAGTGCATGTCGGTCGTGGCTGCGCACTTGAGAAGGCAGAAAATCCGGATTTTCCCCTACCTGGACGACTGGCTGCTGGCGGCCCAGTCCCCAGGACTATTGCAACAACAGGTCTCGGTGACCTTGCAGCTACTCTCTTCATTAGGCCTGCGCCTCAACGAAGAGAAGTCCCAACTGGTCCCAGCAATGACCATCAAGTTCATCGGGACAATGTTCGACTCCGTCGATCAGCTCGCGTATCTGCCAGAGGTCAGATTTCAAGCACTTCGACGCGAGGTGAACAGCTGCACCAGGCCCGCCATCACGGCGAAGCAGATCCAGGTCACGCTGGGCCACATGGCTTCCGCAGTGGCCGTGACTCCACTGGCGAGGCTACGCTTCAGGCCGCTGCAGCGTTGGTTTCTCGACCACTTCAACCCGGTCAAGGAACACCATTCGAAGAAGCTGTCCCTCCCGAGGGCGGTCCAAGCCTCCCTTCGGTGGTGGACTTCCAAGACCAACGTGTGCAAAGGAGTACCTTTCCACACGGTGACTCCATCCATCACGGTGACAACCGACGCGTCGCTGCTGGCGTCGGGAGGTCACACAGGCACCCTGTCGATCAACGGACAATGGTCGACGATGGAGAGACTCCACCACATCAACTACCTGGAGCTCCTGGCCATAGCCAAGACTCTTCGGGCCTTCGCTCCCCTCGTCAGGGGACACGTAGTACTGGTCAGGACAGACAACATAGTGGCCATGTACTACATCAACAAACAGGGCGGAACGGGCTCGAGGAAACTCCTGGCCCTAGCCCAGAGCCTGTGGGAGTGGTGCATCCGTCACCAGGTGACCCCCAGAGCCGTCCATCTTCCGGGAGTCGAGAACTTAGAGGCAGACTCGCTCAGCAGAACCAGCTGGTCGTCCCACGAATGGATGCTGCATCCGGAGGAACTCCACCGTGTCTTCCAACGGTGGGGATTCCCAGACGCAGCTCTCTTCGCATCGCCGGAAAACAGCCAACTGCCAGTTTTCGGTGCCAGGCTTGCCCCGGATGCACACCGGGGTTGCCTCGGGGACGCACTCCTGCTCGACTGGACGATGGGATTCTTCTACCTCTTCCCGCCGTTCCCACTTCTTCTCCGAATCATCGAGAAGATCCAGCTCTCGGGGACCGATTGCATTCTCATCGCTCCCTACTGGCCGCGGCAGGTCTGGTTCCCGACCCTGCTCCACTTGGCGAGTCAAGACTACATACTTCTCCCTCACCGACCGGATATGTTGACTCGGGAGAAGGGGCTGCTCCTGCACCCGGACCTTCCGTCCCTGCATTTGACGGCGTGGAGGATCCACGGGCATCACGCGTATCACCGGCTAGCGGCGATCCTGGCAGCAGCCCACAAGCCGGCCACGTCAAAGGCGTACTCGGCTTGCATCGCCCGCTTCGCCAAGTTCCAGGCTTCTCGGTCCGCCGCTGTTTTCCCGCTCATTCCAGCGGTCCTCGATTTCCTGGCCGGATTGGTCGACAGGGGGCTATCCATGTCCTCGGTGAAGACCCACCTGGCGGCGCTCACCTGGCAGAACCAGCGAAAGGGAGACCCTTCGCTATTCCAGTACCCGATGGTCAAGAGATTCCTGAGAGGGGTCAACAACACCCGTCCCCCGGTGCATCCACCGACGCCGGGCTGGAGCCTAGACCTGGTGCTGTCCTGCCTGGCATCCCCACCGTTCGAGCCGTTGTCGTCCATCGACCTACGCCTCCTCTCCTGGAAGGTGGCGTTCCTGGTCGCCATTGCCTCGGCGCGTCGGCCTTCCGAGCTGGCGGCGCTCGGGTCGACGAGCCCTACCTGCTGTTTCTGGCAGACAGGGCCATCTTGCGGACGGACATCACCTTCTTGCCTAAGGTGGTGTCTCCGTTCCATGTCAACACCGACATTGTGCTCCCGGACCTGGGGTCCTCCCAATCTGGGGACAGTGACTCGGCGCTCAGAGCCCTCGACGTCAGAAGAGCCCTCTGGGTCTACAAGAGCCGGTCGGCGGATTACCGTCGGTCGACTAGACTCTTCGTTTCTTACGCCACCGACAAGCTGGGCTTGCCGGTGTCGTCAACGACTGTCAAATTGGGTGGCGTCCCTAGTTGAGCTGTGCTATCAGATAGCCCGCCAACCGTGTCCACCTAGGGTCAAGGGTCGCTCGACTAGAGCAGTGGCCACGTCGACCGCTTTTCTCAAGGAATCCCCTTGGACCTCATCTGTAGGGCGGCCATCTGGGCCAACCCTCCACCTTCACATCACATTACCGGGTAGACACCCTGTTTCGAAGGGAGGCGGCCTTTGGTCGGTCAGTTCTCAACCCCAAGGGCCTCCAGGGCTAGGGTCTAACAACCTGCCCTGCTCTCCCCTCTAGACACTGTTCCATCGACAGTTTTAGGTCAATCGAACTTCACTACCTTGCAAAAGGGATAAGTGTTTGCCGTGCCCCGGATCTTGGGACACAGTCTACCGGTTACAGCGCGCTTTATTTAGATCCTATGTTATGGGTCGCACCTGTTGTGCACTTATTGTTGTGAGGCCTGTGTGCCTGACATGAATGGTGCTTGTTGCACTTATGCTGTGAGGCCTGCGTGCCTGGCATGAATGGTGCTTGTTGCACTATGTTTACACGTGGGAGCATGTCTTCCACTCATTTATCACATGATTGATTATGTTATTTATATCGTGTTGTGGTTGTCATAAACCTGTTCCTTCTGTTCAAATTTGGCTGGTTTGTTCCCACCTCCTTGACCTTAGCTCGGTAAATCTTCCTAAGTGTGCATTCACAGAGCTCTCGAAGAAGAATGGTAGGGTACATACCTGTGACCATCTTTCTTCGAGTGAAGCTCTGTGAATCCACACGAACCCGCCCGGCCGTCCCTCTATCTCAAACCACCCTTCCTAGTTGCAACTGTGGTGTAGGAATGGGGTGGGCGCGCATGGAGGCCTTTTATGCCCTCCGGGCCGGCTGGGCGGAGCTACCGCCAAAAGGTTTCAAACTGGGAAAGTTTCCGTTAGAAGCCCGCGCTGGCGCGCAAACTTCATAAGTGTGGATTCACAGAGCTTCACTCGAAGAAAGATGGTCACAGGTATGTAACCTACCATTATTAGCGTTGGATAGGTTTGTTCGGAAATGACTGAAATTTGGAAAAATAACTTACGAATTTGGACAGCCGAAGCAGGTTTTGAACCACTTACCTTTTTTCGGAAATATCCTATAATGTTCAGATTTCTCCCAAGGTTGTTATAATTTTCACAACCATTAAGCAACGTTGGTAAAGGCAAGCAAATTTTTAACATTGCATTCTGCCAGCAGTGCAAAAAGGAAAGTGGTGTGTGTGGCTAATCACAGCCATCTTAACTGTAGTTTGTGAAGGCCAGACCCCCAGTGGTAGAGATTGCAAAAGGCACTGCCGCTCATTCGCCAAAATGGCTGAAGGACCCTATCTGTAGCAGTCTTCATCTAAATATAAAATAAACTGATTGAATTTACAAATGAGTCTAAAGAAGACAGCAAAGCAATAAGCAACTTTTGCAAAGTCAAGAGAATATAAACTGCTTAAAAAAACATTTTACTTTTGCCTGATTGTCATGAACAAGGCACTGGGATAGCCAGCCACAGCCAGCCAGCCAGCTCTTTACAGTCAGTAAGTAATGATAAAATAAAATGATTGATTGCATCTGCAAAAAGGAATAAATGGATAGATGTGTCGTGAGCAGACCTGGGCAATTGCCGGCCCTCCAGGTGTTTTGAACTTCAACTCCCAGAAATCCTAGCCAGTTTACCAGCTATTAGGATTTCTGGGATTTGAAGTCCAAAACACCTGGATGACCAGCAATTACCCAGGTCTGGTCTTGAGGGTCCCTTCCAACTCAGTAGAGAAAGCAAATGGATGTCAGGAGAGTCTGAATGGTGCCTTTCTGCTCAGAAGAAGGGGGTCAGGCTAGATGTCCCTTGATGGGGTCTCTACCATGATATCTGTTCTCCACCAATTTAACCCAGTTTGTGCCACGCAAACAAATTTTCTGGAGTAGAACAACTATTTTCAAAGTAAGGACCACCCAATGAAACAGGAAATAATAAACCAGGAACAGATTTTCTTTAATATTAAAAAAAATGTGTTTTTTAAATATAAACACTTTGAAAATTTGCCAAAAATTTATGGATAAGTCAAAGGTTATGAAATTTGGTGAGCTAACAGTGTTCCACCACTGTAGCAAGTTTAATCAATATTGGTCTAAAAATGAAGGAGGGAGAATCCCCTGAAATTTACCCATTTCTAGTGCTGTTTTTCCCTACTGCACATGTGCATCCGCATTAACAAATCAATTCAGAAGTTTCGGAAGTTTGAGAAAATTTCAAAATTATTTTTGTAAAAATTCAGAAGTGACTTTAGAATTGAACCACCAGTGTCACCTACATTTGAAATGAGTTTTGGACCTTTTTTTAAACAAGTAAGCCTAGTGTTTATAGATATGCCATGGCAAAAGAGATGAGGCAAACAAGAGCCAGGGTTTTTTGTTTACTTAACATTTAAGCCACAATAAACATATTTCTCACCTTCGCAGTGTTAAGCATTTTGTGCACCTCATGTGTAACAATGCCAATGCAATCAATTTCAGTTCAAGCTTGTAACAAGGCAAAATGTGAAAAACTCAAGGGTGGGTGGGCAAATTCTTCTGCAAGGCACTGTCAGTTAACATCATTCCAGTCAATTAAGTTTACATATACGTTTATGCTGTTTCTCTCTCTCTCTTTAACACTTGTACACATTACTGTATTTTGTTTATACACAATGGTGTTCTACATTAATTCAAACTTGAATCCCCCACTTTATGTGGTTGTTCACTTGGGAGGAGTATTGACTTACGTCTGTTAAAGGGGAAGGCACTGAATGCACAAGCCCTGAAGAATTTAAGTTATACCAGGCATCATTGGCCTGGAGTTCAGATTGCCTAGTTGGCACTGTTACCACTGTTGAGGTGGCTGGGGGGCTTTTTAACTCTAAAAGCTTGATTTAGCCAGACTGAAGGTCAACTGGGAGCTGAGACTTATCATGGGGCAAACTGAAGGCTGGGTGATCTCCCATTTGGAGATTGTGTTCGAAAGGCAAGAGTTGTATGGGCTGATGGAGGACACCTCTTGAAGAAGGGGAATGTTCTGTTTGTGAATGATTAAAAAGAGGGGATAAAGAGTATGTTGGCCAGCAGGATAAAGGTGAAATAGTCCTGGTAGGCACTGTGGCACCCTCCCCCCAACCTTGTGGGGGTGAAGAATGGACGTCCATAACAGTTCCTGTAAGTTTTGTGTTTTGGGGCTCTGAAAAGGGGTTACCCTTGGGGCTGGAATGAGCATTCTCAGTCTTAAAGCTCTGAGGTTTGGGAGAGAGTATCCTCAAGATGGCCTTTGGGATCTTTGGTGCCTATATATCCTTGGAGGTGGTGAAAGGGTGTGACAACTGGCCCATGAACAGATCTCACATGGTGGCTAATAAATCATGAGTTAAGTCTTACATATTAAATCCCGTTAATGGTGTTTTTTCCTTCACAAGTTAATCCAGAAGTTCTTATAAAACTTATAAATGAATAGGTCAGGAAATAGACCTTTAGATTCATTTTTCTATGCCTGGTATCTTTTTTTCATGGTGGGAATTCAACAAAATTACTACCCAATCATATTTTACCAAGACAGTTCAGGGATTGAAAATGTATGCCTGCCCTCTCTATATTCAAAATCTGAAATAGTATCTTGACCCAACATTCCTCTGTTGTCATTTTACTTTATCAGCTGACCTGAGGAATCTTAACAGATGAAAGAACAGTCTGGGTTGATTAGTGGTCATGCCACTCCACTTGGCATATTAGATGCTGTAATCAGAAAGAGGTAATGTGCAGTGTGTTGTCACAGGTCCTGGATAAATCAAGTGACTGCTAGAGGGACAGACAACATATTACTTGAGGCTTGCTACTGGACAGGTATTCCATCTAGTTGAGTATAATGAATTAGCATGAACTCAGCATGAGGCTATCTATTGCAGTTGAGCATACCCAAAATACCCTAATTCTAAACTATATGTAACGTTTTTAATCAGAAACTTTGAGTCCATCATCTTGTCAATGATGAAAGGCAGAACAATTGCATTTTAGGAGCTACTATATGCATCTGGAAAATACATGTATGGTACACACATAATAGAGTTTTGTGGAAAGGAATGGGAGAGCTGTGATTTGCAAAGGTATGGAGAGGACTATAGATAATATTTGCTCATGCAGAAAGCATGCTATTCCTACAGTCAGCTGACTTCTCTAATACATGCAACTTTGGAGTAACACATTGATGTAAATTAAGTTTTAAACATCTTGCCAGAAAACATGGTAATAAATTATATGAAGGCTAAAACTATTTTTATTATATTTATTTAATGTACAGTATATCCTACTTTTCCCCATATGACACCCATAGCAGCTTACACAATACATTAAAATACAAACATTGAAAAGAATTAAACACAATCCACTTGAAAAATAGTTGAAAATACCCCCAAACCTCTTACACATTACATTTTACATATTACATTTTCAGTTTATTTATTTATTATGCCAGAAGAAAACCAAGGGTACAGTTGTAGTGTATTTAAAAGCACAAACAAAGTTTTTAATATACTTGACATTATACTAAATGTCCTTTGACCAGTAGCTAGCCACTTGGAGTGTCTCTTGTGTTGCTATAAGAAGGTCCTCCATTGTGTATGTGGCAGGGCTCAGACTGCATTGTAATAGGTAGTCTGTGCTCTTCTCCACACTCACATGTTGTGGACTCCACTTTGTGGCCCCATTTCTTAATGCTGGCTGTGCATCTCATGATGCCAGAGCGCAGCCTGTTCAGTGCCTTCCAGGTCACCCAATCTTCGGTGCACCCAGGGGGTAATTTCTCATCAAGTCTCAGCCACAGATTAAGGTGCTGGGTTTTAACATGCCACTTTTGGATTCTCGCTTGCTATTGTGTTCCTGGGAGTATCTCTCTCAATCTTAGGAAGCTGTTCCTTGATTTAAGCCATTGGCATGCTGGCTGATATCTAAATGGAGGATAGGCTGGAGATGTCACTACCTTGGTCCTTTCATTGTTGGACGTCAGGTGGTGCAATACTGGCTAAGCAACATAATTTTTCCAGTGGTGTAGGGTGCAGACATACTGTGATAATGTGGCATGTCTCATTAAGAGCCACATCAGCTGTTTTAACATAGTGATATATGTTCCACATTGGGCATACATATTCAGCAGCAGAGTAGCACTGTGTCTGACTGTGATCCCCGTGTTCTGCCAGTCAGCTTTCCTAAAATATTATTTCTAGCACCCGCTTTTTGCTTAATATTCAAGCAGTGCTTCTTGTAAAGCAGAGCATGGTCTAGGGCAGGGCTGTCCAACTTCTACTGGCCCAAGGGCCGGAATTTCGGTCACTGATCACCTGGGGGGCTGAAGGGTCTGCCTCTGCCCCTGGCTCCGCCCCCTCCCCAGCTCCGCACCCCCCGCCCCCTCCCCAGCTCCGCCCCTCCCCAGCTCCACCCCCTCCCCCGGCTCCAATTTACTTACATTACTAGTTGCATTATTAATTATGGATTGGGGGGCTAGGAATTTAGCCTGCCATTCTGAAGCATGTAAATATGAGTAGGCCAATAGGTACTGCTCTGGTGAGAGGTAACAGCAATCCATGCAGTCATGCTAGCCATATGACTCTACGGTTCCAAGGCAGGTAACTGTGAGTACCTAGCTTAGGCTCCTAAGGCTGTGCTTAGGCTGTGCTTTCTGCAACCATACTTGCCTATCTCAGATTGGCCTTTGTAATCATCAGCGCGCTTGTAAAAAGCGTGGGATGAGTCCTGCCTAAGAATCTTCGTTCGTGCAGTAATGCCGAGAGATACAAATCAGGAAATATTTAATTTGTTGTCTGTTTGCAAGGAATAACATAATTATATGCATACATACATACATACATATATATTTAAGAGTATATAAAAACTCAATTACAAAGATGAATCTTTAAAATACTACTCTGTGACACAAATAAAAAACACCCACAAGTTTTAAAGACAATAACAGTTGATAAGAGGGCACTGGGTTTCAACAAAGCTCTTTTTAAAAGAGACACAGACCAACCTCCTCGAGTTGACTACATCAGTCAGAAGTCTATTCTTAAAGAATATATATAATTTCCTGCTTTTTATTGCTTCCCCCTTTTATATATATAAATTTTTTTTATATATATATATAAAATATATATATATATATATATAGTATTTTAATTGATGTTAAAAATATAATTAAAAGGCGGAAGCAATAAAAGCCCAGAAAACTCACAACAACACAGTAATTCCAGGTATGAAAGCCTTCGACAATACAGTGAACATCTCTACGGGGAGAAACTGTTCCAAGACACACGAGACCTCACAACCTATGAGAATGCCTGCCATAGATGCAGGCGAAACATCAGGAGAGAATGCTACTGAAACATGGCCATGCAGCCCAGATAACTCACAACAATACATAGGCGATATTGTGTTGTCGGAGGCTTTCATGGCTGGAATCACTGGGTAGTTGCTGGGATTGGTAGTTCGCCTACAATCAAAGAGCATTCTAAACCCCACGAAGTTCACCTTCCATCCAGCGAGCACTGTGGACTCAAACAATGATGGATCTGGACCAAACTTGACATGGATACTCAATATGCCCAAATATGAACAGGAGAAGGAAGGAAGGAGGGGAAGAAGAGAAGGATGGAAGGGAATGGAAGGAAAGGAAAGGGAGGAGGGAAAGTTAGAAGGAAGAAAAGATAAAAGGGTGGCAGGAAAGGAAGAAAGGAAGGTGAAAGAGAGAGGGGCAAGGAGGGAAAGAAGGTGAAAGAGAGGGAGGGAGGAAAGAGTGGAAGGAAAGGAAGGGAGGGAGTAGAAAGAGAGAGAGGGAAGGGGGAGGATAGAAGGCCGGGCGATGGAGGCAAGTGCACTGAGGGCCTGAGCGCCTCCGAGACGGAGCAGCAGCAATCCTGAGTAGGAGGAAGCGAGCGAGAGGAGAAAGAGAGAGGACGGGGCAGGGAAGAAAGAAGGATGAAAGGGTGGAATGGAAGGAGGAGGAGAAGAAAGCTCAAGTTAACGCTGAATGCTTCCTTGCAATAACTCCCCTCCCTGGGAGGGAGGGAGGATGAGAAGGAGGAAGGAGCGCTGCCGAGGGGGAAAGCCATGCGGCTGGGTCGCTCTTCCTGTTTGCTGCCAAGGGGGTGGGGCCCGAGAGACGTCACTCCCTCCCATTGGCCCCCTCCCTCAGGAGAAGAGGAGGGGGCCAATAGAAAGCCAAGGGGCGGGACCAAATAATAATAATAATTAATTTTTTATTGAAAAAATATTTTAAAAATGTATTATTTATTGCAGGAGGGTAAGGGGCCGTAGCCAAGGGGCTAGGGGGCTGTGTACGCCCCCGGGCCGCCTGTTGGGCAGGCCTGGTCTAGGGTAACTCCCAAATATCTTAGTGTGCTGCAGTGCTCCAGTGGGATTCCTTCCCAGGCAATCCTCAGATCTCAAAATGCTTATCTATTCTTAAGGTGAAAAACACATGTCTGTTTTAGATGGATTAGGAATCAGCTGGTTTTCTCTCTAATAGACGGTAAGAGTACCTAAAGCTTCAGAGAGCTTCTGTTCAACTATTTCAAAGCTACCTGCTGGGGTGGTGATAGCACGATTGTCAGCATAGATGAAACTCTCTCTCCCTTCTAGCAGTGGCTGGTCATTTGTGTAAATGTTGAACATTGATGGGGCAAGCACTTTCCCCTGAGGCAGGCCATTCTTCTGTTTCTGTTAAATGCATAACATTATAATACATGATATCATTGTTTAAAATTGCAAAACTACTTTTATAATACTTTTAATTATGGCCCTTTCCATGTTTGCCTGTATGCACAAATTAATTGTAGGCTAGACAAAAAATAATACACCATGATAGAAACTGTATTTAATTCAACTAGTATTATTTGTATCTTGACAGTATACCACTGTAGTAGAATTGTCTGATTTCTTGATGCCTCTAGGACAGTGTTTCTCAAACTGTGCTCCTCCGGGTGTTTTGGACTTCAGTTCCCAGAAATACCAGCCAGCTTACCAGCTGTTAGCGATTGTGGGAGCTGAAGTCCAAAACATCTGGAGGAACACTCTGAAAAACTCTGCTCTAGAAGTAGGTAATGGCTTTCACTCCTTCATAATATCAAGTCTTCATTGTCTTCTGTACAGAGGGATTTGAAAAATTACAATAGAAGACATGTGATAATATTTTATTAAGTTAATATTATTTATTCAGCTCATCCAGTCTCATTTGTAAGTATATTGAGGGATCTAAGAATTTTTTAGCTTTTAGAATAGTGTTCCACTATATCTTTTCAAATTGAAATCATCACACCCTTAAGGATATCTTTTCTGCGCATTGAAAAGGCTGCTGTCAGTAGCCTGAATATTCTGACATTTGCACAGTAAAACTATAGTAAAATTTATATGATGCATTTGCCATAATATATCCACCTATGTCCAACTCAGCAAAGTAGTAATAGCTCTTGGCAGAATGCATATTTATCTTGGCTGAGAAGCTGTCAGTAGCAACACGGTGGGTGTCAATTGGTATGAAGTATGTGATGCAAACACATTTGCCAATTACATGCATTAGACCTCATAATGACTGATGTCACTAGTGTAGTGTAGCAATAAATTATCTTAAGAACACTAATTATATTTTTTCTTCAGCTGAATTTATTCCTTCAAATGCAACCTATAGAAGTTTCATTTTATCCTTCACAAACCACAGGCTGAAGACACTGAAGGCAAATTCAGATAAGCAGCCAGAATAAGTACTAGGACTCTATGGAATAAAGTTATATGGGCCTATGACTGTGAACTGTTTGGCAGAGAAGGCAATCACCTGTACATTTCTTACTGGGACATAAAGGATTCAGATCCAGCAGATCTGAATCCTCAGGCAAGCATCTATAGGAAAATGCACTTCTCTGGGTACGGAGGACAATAATCATCAGCACCACAAATTCAGACCAAAAGCAAATTGGCAGCCACTGTGGTTACTTTAACATTGATATTATATATCGTCTGTATGATATTCCGGTCAGTGATCTCATTGCTGCATTTTGAACTAGCTTTAGCTTCTGAGTTTTCTTCAAGGGCAGCCTCATGTAGACCACATCATGTTAGTCCAATAAAAACATAAGAGTGCATGGATTGCAGTGACTAAGTTATCACTGTCAGGAAAAGCAGTACCAGCACACTAATCAGAGCCAGCACCAAGCACTCTGAACTATAGAGTTCACTTGTATCTCCAGTGAGCAAAATGTACCTAGGAGTACTCCCAAGCTGCACAACTGCTAATTCAGGGAGAGTGCAGATTGCCTACCAAATTCCTGAAATCAAGAACTAGAGATCCTCAGAATTTCTGTATTATCATAACATTCAGCTTCAATTTATGAGGTCTTATCCAGCCCATTACTGTATCCAGGAATAAGTCCAACACCTGCAGAGTTTCAGCTGACTTCGATGGCAAGGAGAATTAGTGTGAGAGTCAACAGCATACAGATGGCAATCAAGCCCAAATTCCTTATGATCTTCCCAATCAACCACATATAAGCATTAAACAGCATGGGAGACAAGATGAAACTCCACAGCAGTCCAACCCCTACCTCTTGAAAATCACCAACCTTTATTGCTGAATGTGTATAGTAAAGAAGAACAATGACAGTGGGCTACCAAGTAAGAGAGTCAGCAGTACTTGGCAGAGGTGGGTAGACAAGCAAGCAGGCTGTGGTTTTTACTTTTTAAGCCAACTGGAAAGCATAAAGTATCATTCAGCTAAGTCCATTAGGTTTAATGTTCAAATATAAAAGTGATAATGAAATGACAACTTGCATAACTTGTTTTGGTGTGTTTTTATGATCACGTGAAAGACACATTGGCTTTCCATGATTATTTATGATGTCCAGATCTTTGGACTGTGTCATTCCACTACAGAATGAAATTGTAGTGGAATAAATCAATCCAGACCTGAATTTAGGCTGAAATCAGAATATGGTCTAATTGGTTACACAGTCCTACTGTTTATTTCATGGATGACTGAATATAGGAGAATTGCTTGGGAAATTGCCTGTGCTGCAACTACAACACAAGTGGTTCTCCAAGTTAACCTTCCCATAGTGACTTGGCCTTGAGACTGCCATTTGTGGAATATGTAAATTACTTCATTCCAAATTACTTCATTCAGACTATACTTTCCACTCCAAAAACAAGTGCAAGCAAGCTGACCAATTTGATCAGGCCGTAGGTTTGGATTTATTACTTGTCCAACTCTAAACAATTTCTATTATAATGAGATATGTCTTATTGTATTCTAGAAACTTACCCAAATTAATAATGTGAGAAATCTTACATTCTGTTCACATAATGACCACCGTTGAATGAATATGAATACAACATTTATTTAAACCTTCTGTACATGCTCATCCACATATATGCATAATTAACAGATTTGCCCATACTGAAATTCAGACAACTTCTTCAGAGGGCTATTTTCAGATCTGCCACTGAGGACGCAGCCTGACAGCCCCTTATGTGGACAGCTCACGGGGAGTCCTGGGACTTCCCTGCGGCCTGTCCAAACACCCATCCCATCCTGAATGTAACCATCATGAATGGTCCAACAGAATGAAGAGAAAAAAGCCCCCATTTTTATTCTAGTTAAGGTCAATTAGCAACAACTCAAACAACATCTAATCTGTAAAAGAACAATAGTCAACAGTTTATTTTTTAAAAGTTCAGAGATTTCTTTCACTTGTGTTTGCGGTCTTCTTTAAGTTGCAGACAATGATTTGTGTAATTGTTACTACCCACTATTAGAAAACAATACCATAATTTATTGTCGAAGGCTTTCATGGCAGGAAACACTGGGTTGTTGTAGGTTTTATGGGCTATATGGCCATATTCTAGAAGCATTCTCTCCTGATGTTTCACCTTATCTATGGCAAACATCCTCAGAGGTTGTGAGATCAGACCTCACAACCTCTGAGGATGCTTGCCATAGATGCAGGCGAAACGTCAGGAGAGAATGCTTCTAGAACATGGCCATATAGCCAATAAAACCTACAACAACCCAAAATCATAATTTTACCATTTCCTTTTACTATTATATCATAGCAATGAACCAGAATGTAACTTAGGTCTCAGTCTAATATTAGCCTTGGCTAGATCCTTTGAGATTGCTGTGATTTTATCATTACCACTTTTGTAAGCCCCATTGATTTCAATAACCTACTCCACTTGTGATTAAAATTGGATTTAACTCAGCATTTTTAAGGATAGGCTACAGCTACACCATTTAAATTACTCACCTTCCTTAATAAAATCTTTTCCTGAAACGCTGATCTTCTGATTAAACCAATAAAACTCTACTGGCCTCTAAACTCTGTTCAATAAATTAATCTACAATAAATATATAGATAGATAAGCAGGCTATTATTATTCTCAGTATTGTAACCTTACCTAGCTGGAGTAGGCTTTTTGCTTCAGGCGTTTTAATTCTTTCAGCAATATTCAGTTGACACTATTTGGGTTGACTGCCAAACATAGTCTAGTCCATTTGTATTAGGGGTGTGCGGTCAATTTAAAAAGTTTCAAAAGTCTTTACAAAATGGGGGGCACTGGTGCGTCATTTCTAAAGTATACTTAGTGAAAATTCGGTATTATAATTAGATTTTGTTACTATTTTATTACAGTAATTGTACATAATTAAATTACTAAAATTGGGGAAAGTTCATGGGCTCCTATCTCCATCAGAGATGTGCGAAATGAACAGAACAAAGTTTGGATAGGGATAAAAATAAACAAACGATAGCAACAAAAACTGGCATGACTATATTAGGTACCTGTTCAAATTGGGATGATAAAATAAATAAAATCTGTCATGAGAAACCAACCTACAAAAGGCTGAAAGGCATGTAATTCCTGTACATTTCATTTATTTTATAAGGTCTGCTTCCCATATCTGTATGTACTAAGGATTTCCATATAGAAAGTCAGGCAATACCACCAGTGTATATGTTTCCCACACATCTGTTAAAACAAATATGGCATGTGTGGGGTAATGGGAGGGTAATACATCAAGATTTGATTTAATTAAAACACATTAAAAGAAGACACAGCTTGAAAATTTAGGCAATGTAACCAGCAATGCCTTCTAGCAGCACCAATATATTTGGATATGGAAAAAATGAAACCAAATTTTTAAACTACTGGTATGTGTATTTCTGTCTTCTCATTTTTCTTATTTTGAATACAGCAGTGCACATCTTCAACAACGTTTTGAACAAAAGAGATTATCAATAAATAATTTCCCAATAATTTTATTGAGCAGGGAATGTAACAAACAGCAATTGTCATACTGTTTTTATACTAGTCTATATATTTGCCTTTTCTCACACATAAAACACTTTTAATATTATATGCACTGTTCACGTTTTTACTGAGTAGCAGTAACTCATATAGTTGCTGCTGTATTTAATGCATGATGTAATATGAAGAAAGACAATATGCAAATTCCTGTCTTATTAAGAGCAAAACAAGGTAACTTAAATATTCTGAAAACTAAAAATACATGCTATTTAGGAAAGACAACCTAAATAAAATAAAGTAATAGGCAGTTATCCTATTACATCCCCCCACCACCTTTAAAACTAAATTACCATCTGCACCTCTTGCAGTCTTTTAAATAGCCTCCAGGTCTTTTCTCTGGCGAATAAGTTTTTTAAAATGTTACCCTTTCGCCTGCTGTTAAACTATTACCTCTAAAAGTGCAGATCCACTTCATATACACTAAAGAAGTCACCCTCATTTATTTTACTACAATGTACTTTATATTTCCCTTAAAATGTCATTTAAAATGTATTTCTTATTTTTGCCTTACTATTTTTATTTCTTATTCTGTTTTGTATCAAAATCAGACATTTTCTTGAATAATATGAAGGAATAATATGTGAGCTTTTACATACCATTGATATGTGAGATCCTTTCAAAAGTTATTAAAAGCACAAATGGGTAAATATGATCTTTATTTGTGTTTTTAGTGGAATGTAGGATGTACTCCGCTGTTTGTTGTGCCCCTGATAGTTGGCCAATGCAATTGAGGCTTCTGGGAGTTGAGGTCCAAAATACTTGGGGAGGACCAGAGCTTTGAAATAACTGTTTTTAAATAATAATAATAATTAATAAATAAACTACCATCTCCCCAAAGGGACTTGGGGAGGCTTACAAAGCACTCTAAACATAAATGGTACATAAGTATGGAACAATATGAATATAAAAAAGCATTTTTACCAGTTGCCAAGTTGCCAGAAATGATATGTTGCTCATTTGTTTCGCCACAACATAACATTACAGTCAGTTCTCCATTTCCACAGATTCAGCATCCATGAATGCAACAACCATCTATGGTTTGAAAATACTTTTTAAAAAACAGCGCTAAATAGAAAACCTTGATTTTGCCATTTCATACAAGGAAGACCTCATCATTGAAATAGGTCTTGAAGCATCTATGGATATTTGTATCAATTGAGAGTCCTAGAACCCAAAATCTATACATTACTAATGTGCCACTGTGCAAATATTGTCTTTTAACATAATCCCTGAATTAAAATGATTTCCAATGTTTGCTTGGAAAGAGTTTATTCCACATGTTTATATATATTGGTATTTTTCCTCAGCTCTTAAGGGGAAGGACAAGTTATATGAACAAGCTGCCTAAGAGGTCATCAGATTATAGCTAAAATGGTTAAATCACATTTCAAAGTAATTCTCCATCCACAGTGAAAGCTACCTGCATATCTATACGTTACGGACATTTTAATAGTTTCTTAGCAGAAATAAATTGTTTCTCATCCTCCTCCACGCAAACTATTTGTTGTAGGATTTCTGAGGCTCTAAATACAATTTTCTCTAATTTTCTATAATAGTTCTAAAATGATTTAGTATACAGTTCACAGTTCACATGTGATGTCAAACCAGTAGAGTTTACACCAACACTTTGTTTCTGTAAAACATATCAATTTGAAATGCTTCATGTGATTTTGTTTACCAGAACAACCAAAGACAATCTCCTAGTTTTACAGTGCTGATCCATGTAAAAAGTTAATTTTAGATATAATGTGTGAAGGGAGTCTTAGGAGCAGGAAAGAGGAGGGAAAGCTTGGAGGGGAAGGAGGAGGAGGGAGAAGGAGCCCCTCAGTATGCCCCCAAGGGCTCCACAGAGCACACTTTGAGAACCACTGATTTAAAGTAATCTCACAAATTTTACTTTGTTCCAATTTAGATAATACAGGCATTCTTGAAGACATATACTAAGCATCCTTAATATGACAAACCCCTTTAAAGTGGTTAATAAGACCAAAAATTTAAACCCATCATCTCTGTTTCTCCAGTATTACCAACATGTTTTGTCATGAAGAGAAACAACATAGTCATCCACATTTTCTATAATCTCAATATCATCTATTGCACACACTCACTCCCTTAGTATCTGGTAATGCAGTAACTTTTCACCACTTTATGTTTTATTAATACATATTCTAGATAACAGCATGTAGGAGTAGCTATTTTACTATGCCGTTGTATATAATGGGACTTGAGCATCCACAGACTTTGGAATTACAGGGAATGCTGAAACTAAACCTCAGCTGATACCAAAATCTCACTGTAGGAGTGAGCAGTTCTAGGCTGAATCAAAAGGATTCTAGTGTTCAGATAGAGTAGTAACAGAACCATTCTATTCTGCTTTGGTAAGACCACACCTTGTGTCAGAAAGCTCCACAGCTTTTCCATATCAATCTCAGTTATTCATCCTTCATTCCTAAGATTAAGCAATTTATAAAAGATGTTTACACAGGAATTCAGTCCTGAAAATTTCAGTTTTTAGTTTATAACACCAAGTCTAATTTTTAAGAAGTGTGACCATGAATAATAATTGAAGGTGAGAGATCAAGCAGAAGGGGATGAGTGATTGTTGGGGGAAAGGTAGAAGGATTCAAATCCAAATGTTATTTGGTATAACAATAATTGCGTGTGGGTGGGAGACACCCTTCCCACCAGCAGCCCAAAGAAGACACAAATGCCAAGTTGGGAAGAAAACTTGGTTTACTGGTTACAGGAAAAACGGTTTGGCTGCCATGCATAGGATCTGGAACAGGATTGGTCAGCCCGTTGCTGACCAATACCAAAGCATACCAGGGGTGCCGCCAGCACAATACCAGGCTAACTTACTGGCCCAACTGGGTGGTGGGGAACTTCCCGCCATGCAGGGGGCTTCTGGGAAGGGGAAGCTCCCTGCACCCAACATGGCAGATGGGAGAGTGCCCCCCGCCCCAACATTCCTCGCCCAGTAAGTCAGGCAAGGAATTTATTGTGTAATTCTGCCAAATTAAAAGTTATATCCATCAGAGGATAAAATGATGAAAAGATGGGCTACTGGTTTAATTTCATATTCTGCTTTGAGTTATCTCAATATGTCTTTTTGGCATTTGCATTCACACTATGCAGTTGTATTCTATCTTTGGTCATGTGAACTATTTGAAAGTATATTTTTATTGAAGTCGACTGTTGCAATAATTGCTCATGTGATGGAAGTTTCATATTTGAAAACAATTTATGGAAATCTATCTATGAATCATAAAGTATACCTACACTGTTCAATGAAATTAACCTACAGTTTATGAGTTTTAATTTTCTACTTCCTTTCTCATGATACATCAGAAGTCATGTTCCTACATTCAATGTGAAGACTTAATTTTCACACCTTTGTTTTATTAAGAACAAATTTCACAGACCTGTAGAACAAGAGTATCCAACATAAAGAGACGAAAGAGAACAACTCTCATTATTACAAAGTTTGAACAGCCTTGGACTTCCGGTGAGCGTTTTCAGGGGAAGGCACGGCAAGCCGAGGCTCCCTGGCATGCCACCCGTTCTCTAAGGTTTGGGGGACCCAATGGCCCCCCCTCGGATCCCGGATCGATGGGAGAAGATGCGCGAAGCTGGCAGGGCCCCTTTCGTGCCCCCAAAGCCCCCACCCCTCAAGGATGGGGGCCAGGGGGGGAAGGTGGCACCGTAGCATGCGGACCGAGAGACGGGAAGTGGGAGAAGTCCCACACTAACAACCCCACGCTCATTTCCATTTAAAAGAAACAACAAGAAAGGAGTGCAAAGATATGTAAGTCTCTCCGTTTTTTTTATTATGAAGAAGTTCGAACTCCACACTAAGAGGTGATCCCCAAAGAAAGGGTTGGATGAAGAAAGCTGAAACCCAACACTAAAAGAAAAGATAAGGTAATTTTTGACCTTTGCCATTATATTGCCACAATATCACAATATCACAATAATACAATGTTTAAAGAACAAAGAAAGAACTCTAAAGGAATTAAGGTATTATCGGAGGAGTTGGAGGGATGGGAGAGGAGGAAAGTCCATGGGCAACTCCGAAGCCGAGGATGAGGAGCCGAACTGAGCAATATTTCTTTTTGAGATGCCCTTTGGGAACAAAAGGAGTATAAAGGCTAAAGGCTAAAGAACTGGAAAAGAGTCTTCAATCAAGGAGAGACAGCAATAGAAAGTATGAAAGATGGCGCTGACCTTGATGCTGTTTTTTTGTTATGGCTACTATCCTTCTTCATAAACAGGATGAATTGACGGAGCTCCTCCCTCCCTCTTGGTGAGTGAACACGAGAGCGGAAGAAAGAAGGACAGAATAAAAGGAACACACACCATAGAGATGTGATGGGAGGACTAAATGGTTGTTTAGAAGAGGAAGGAGGAGGGAAGAAAATCACGGAGGGAACAGAGAGCCGGAAGCCGGAAATGGGGATCTGAAAATTAGAGAACATTATAGAACAACAGCGGCAAGAAGCCCAGGAAGATAAAATTAAACAAAGTGAGACATATAGAAGCCTCTGGCGGAAGCAGACGGTGGCAGAGACGAGGCAGGGGCCGACAGGATTGGGAGGCGAAGTAGATGACAACGAGGATGAGAAACAGACGAAACAAGGAAGAGCTGCAGATGAAAGCGGGGAGCTGAGAAAGAAAATCTAAAGAAGTCCATAGGGTATTGGACTGGAGAATTGTGAAATCTGGTGCACTGGGACATAGGGGTAAAAAATGAAATAACAACAAGAGGGGCTCTGGGGAGAGAGGAAAGATGTCCTTTTCTAGGGAAAGACCTAATGAGGGGAATAAATTAGATAGGGATTCAGAATTCAACTGAGATGGGAGAATTATAAGGTAAAGAGTAGATTAAGATCAAGAAGAGTGATAATAATTGATTGTTGGTAGAGGGGGTCTTATATTGAGATGGACTGTATCCTAATCCACTTGGAATGAATTGTGTTTTTTTAAAAACTAATTAATTAATTCACTAATAGATTTAAAGTGTAAGAATTGTTAATCTAATTGGATATTGATTGATTGACACTCTCTTGGAATAGATTCTGAAATTTAAAGTAATTGTAAAGAAAGGTACTTAAGAAACAAACCCCAGTTGGAAGCCATATTAGAAGTAATGTAGGTCTCAGTTGCACTGAAAGATATAAAGAAGTTAAAAACAGATCTAAGCACAAATGAGAAAATGTAGAAAAGGGAAAGTTGGGGGGGAAAAGTAGAACCCATGGAATAGGAGACTATAATTATGGAAAGAACATAGAAAGTCTTGAACTCAGTGAGATGGAATACAAGCATATACTATGAAAGGTTACGGGACAAGAAGGACAGATATTAGAGAAATGGTAAACTAATTAAACTTAAAAGTAATGGAAATGCTAGAGAGAGAAGTGCATAGGGAAGTGGACAAAAATTTCAGAATCCAGACTAACCACACAAAAAAGAATAAGGTTCTTCGGGACGTGATAATTAACTTTAAATAAAGAATATGTGAGGTGGTCTGGAGGAAATCTAACACCTACCCTATAAATCTTAGAGAAGCTAGAATAATGATCCTTCGAAACTCCCCACCAATATTTCAAAGAGAAGATGAAAGTATTTCCCTCTCACTAGTGAACTCAAGCATCTGAATATTAGGCTTAGGTGGGAAAGAAATGAAGGAAGCATGGGGATCTACTAAGATGAGGAAATCTACTTTAGAGTAGGAATGAGATCTAGAGAAGGAAAGGAAGACATAATCTTAGCTCTCCGCGCCTGAAAAGGAGGGGAAAAAGAACACAATAATAATAATAAGTATATATATATATATATATATATATAAACAAAAAAAAAGAATGAAAAGGAAATGTCTCAACTCCCCCCCGATCCTGAGGTAAAACTGCCTCAGAACCTGACCCCCGGAATCCACCAGAAGAGGAAGGAAAAGAAGAACAAGATGAGGATAATATTGCTGATTCTGAGATAGAAAACTAAATAAAGAGAGGTTCAACATTGTGATGAAGGGTAATGGAAATGTAGAGAAAGTTTGTTGTGCTCCTTATAACAGCGGCTAGGATTGCATTTGTGAACTTGTGGTAGTAGAACCTCCAACCTTCAAAAGAATATTGGATAGAGAAAATGAGATAAAAGAAATGTATGAATCAAAATATTGGTTGTGGTAGAACAATGGCAAAGAGACTAAAGACAGATTGGACTTAAGTTAATGAATAGTTAGTGGATATTGAATATGTAAAGTACTACTGTCAGACATTCACTGTTAAAAATAAGAGCATTGGGGATGCCCTGTGTTTAAAATGAAATCAAAGAATATATGTAACTAGTGTGGAGCTAGAATGGAAGTCAACATATTCCCTTTTTCCCTTTCCCCTTCCCATTTTCCTACTGTGATCTTGTATGTTTGATAAAATGGAAACTTTTAATAAAAAGCATTTCAAAAAAAAAAGTTTGAACAGCCTTCTCCTAGTTTTAAAAAAGAGCTTAAATGGAAAAATACTTTTAATTTCTGAGATTTTCTCAAATCCCATATTTTACTTTGGGGATTATTGCAGTTTTAATAATGTTGTTTTGTTTTATTTTTACTACTTGCATAGCATTTTTCTAAGTCATACTGAGGGCCAGTTTGGTAGGAAAATAAAGCATTAACTTAATTATAAGCTGCCTTCTTCTGGTGCTTTATTTTCTTTGCAGTAAAAGTCACTACCTCTAAAAGTATTACCTCTAAAATACTACTGACAAATTAATATGGATTTGATCTGGGTATCATATTATATTTTCAACTAATATTGTATTTGAAGGCTGAAACAAACCGCTATTAACTTATACAGCATAGCATATGTCTCATCAGAACTACTGAACTATTCAGAATGTTTGTTCTCAAAATATTAGTAGACTATAAGGCTGCTTCACATAGCAGCCATTATGATCTCACAACTCTAATGTCCAACATTTGGTAACACCTTGCCAGGAAAAATGGCTAATATCAAGTTGTAAGATGTCTGTCTTATAATTCCACATTCATTAGCAATTGATGCTGTATACTCCAGAACATTTTTGTTAAGAGTTGTAATTTTTTGAAAACATATTATCTCCTTAAAATAATGCTATATGAAATTAATCAAGTCTTTTCTCTTATGGGATATCATGTAATAAGCCATGGTTCTATAGAGACTCTGGTTTATGAAGTATGTGTATCACTCACACTTGAAGGTAAGCCTACTAGAGTAGTTCTTTCTGTTGCAACCAAATCAATATGACCACACATTTCTTCCACAAAGCTACAGGAAGAATTAACCATGAATTATTTTTGTGACTTGGGGTGGGTGGGGGAGAAAGCTACCATGCTTCTGGGTTCAGACACCACACTAAACAAAACTTTAGGTTATTGTGGTGTCTGGACAAAGTCAGTCAAAGCACAAATACATTATCTAGGGACTGGTACAAACATAATATATTCAGAGAGTGGTTGAAAGCATAATAAAGATTTTGTTATACCATGGTTCACAGTTTGAAGCATTGGTATAAAAAAGGCCATTGGAAAAAAAATCCCATGTTCCTGGAGTTGACTAGTATTGTTGCAGTGGCAACTACTGTTGTTTTGTGCCTTCAAACAATTTCCAATTTAAGACAACCCTTAATGGTTTCCCATTTCCATCCTCTGAGACTGAAATAATGTGACTTGCCCAATGTCACCCAGTTGATTGCTGTAGCTGAGTGGCATTGGAACTGGCTTCTTAGAGTCCTACACCAACACTGAAATATGTCACTGATGTCTCTCAGTGACTTGAATTCTGCAAATAAGCTGTCTACTCTGGACATTAGAGACTTACAGACCTAATCACATCTTCCTGTAGTTCTTCTTTTTATGTAGATACTAAGTGGCTGATTCACTACATTGTTGGATTTCGACCAAACAAGATCAAGCAGCTCATCTAAAAGAATTCTCCACAGTAAAGCACCTTAATGTGATAGCTGAACCACTAGATAAGATATATGACCTCTATATAAAGTGATTATTGAGTATGAGAAGCTTTCAATTTAGTTGAAAATGGCTTTGTGTAAGAGCTCTCAAGAGGCAGTGACAAAGGTTACATTCAGCGCCTTTAACATACATATAGTAAAAGGAAATGGAACTTCCAGCAACCCCTTTTATACTGTATGAACACACTAAACAAAGAAGGGCAAATCACAGACTAACACCTCTTTCAGTATCATTTCCTACCACATCCAGATAGCCACTGGCACTTTTATTTAAAGGTCATGACTTGGCTAATTTCAAAATTACTACATTGCTGGAGAGCCTGTGAACCTTAGACCACTGTCTTAAGTTCATGTACTTGGGAAAGTGTTCTGGTAAAAGCAATTCAACTTGCTTGAGAATAAGTATATGTAAAACTAAAATCCATTTATAAAAGTATAATTATCACTGAAGATTAATCTCAGCACAGTAATGAAACTATTGCATGCTAATGAATAAGCATTTCAAATAAAGCTTCAAGAAACTATCCTTGTTCATTTTCTCTACAAGACATATGTATTTAATAGGCCTGTTTTCGAACGCCGGATATATCCGAATTTTGGATGTTTTTCTTGTACTTCCGACTAATGAATCAATTACAAATAGTTAGGCAAACAGGAAGTGGATCCACCATTTTGAAGTCTCCGTCGCCATACTCGGATAGGGTTCAGATGTCATTTCCGCCTTTCTCTAGCTACTTCTCCTCATTGGCTGATGGCAAGCTAGTGGTTTCAATCCGTTATAATATAAAAATGTTCTGACCAATATATCAACAAAGGAATCTGCTTTGGACATGGCTTTCCTTCTGACTTGGAGGGAAGGAAAGCCTTGTCCAAACTGGGAGTTTAATCTGGTTTGGACACACCTTTCCTTCCCTCCAAGGAAGGAAGCCGGCGAAACGTCCGTTTTGGGCATGGCTTTCCTTTCTGCCTTGGTAGAAAGGAAAGCCTTGTCCAAACCGGCAGTTTAACAATAGTACACAGGTTTGAACTGTGGACTATTGTATCTCCCCCAGCCTTTTGGCTCCTGTGCTGTATTACCTCATATTTGTATGTATAATTCTTTTGTTTTTGACTACTTACCGCAGGTAGAAGAGAGTTGTTAGGTCTTCCTGTTTGTAGAATCGTGATGACTTCTGATCCTTAATGTATTGTATGTTTTTACATGCATCTAGTGCCTCATTAGATTGACGTGTATATTTATATGTAATAACACAGACAATTTTGAATGATTCAGATATCTTGGGTGATTTATATATTCTTATATAATATACTTTATATCTTCCTTACATACAGGATTATATATTATATAGATCCTTTTCCTTTTTTCGATCCACTTATCTTTCCATCACCCACTTTGATCGTTTTGGGCACCTGCTTCTGTATTACTGTGAGAGTTTGAGGTCCTATTGGTTTTCTCTTTAACAGTAACGAAGCCTTCCGAATTTTGGAAGTATATCCAAATGAATTTCAAGGATAATGCTGAAAACTTCAGAAGACTATCGGATATGAAGAGCCAGCACCCCCTACATCCGAAGCGATTTGAACCATTATTTTCCCTTCTAAAACAGGCCTAGTATTTAAAACAATGTGTTAAATGGGAAAAGGAAAGGGGTCTTAATAACTGCTATGCTTGCAAAATAGAGACTTCCTGTCCACTCTTCCTTGTTTAATTTTTTATTGACACTTGAAACGCAACTCCCCTTGTCAAATCCTTGTCAAACTAGTTTGAAGGCTTAATGAGGAAATATTTTACACCTTTTCACTTAGGTGTTTGTTCTAAAAGAAATGGCATAAACCTGTCTCCTATATCTTCTTTCAGAAACCACACTGGCTAGCTTTGCTTTTGTCTTAACCAAATAGCATTTTTGTTTTCCATGGGACATAAAAATGAGTATTTTTTTTACTGATTTCCTATTCTATTTACATTAATGCTTGTTGCCTCTGTCATTCTCTATAAGTTAATATCTTTGTTTTCTTCACATTGCAGTTTTCAAGATCAGCCCCATTTATCCACATGCAATGATTAAAGTTTTATTTCCGCTGATTCTGTTTTGGGGAAAATGTTCTTTCTCATGTCTGCTACCAAAATTCCACTCTCCCATTGTGGGAAAATCATTAATTGCAAACTTTTGAATTGGGAAATTCCTTACTTTAAAATGCAGAAGTGTAGAGCTGCACAAACAATACACTAGAAATGAAAACACTCTCCTCATAATGAGATTATTGGTGCTATTAATAACTTATTCAATATGAGGTAAAGGCCATCATTAAACTTCTTATGAATTTGTTAGCACTTGGCAGGCAGAAAATATAAATTGATATGCTTTGTGAACTAGAGACCACTGCAATTGTTCCTGTATGCATTACTTATAGTCATCCAAATTTGACTAGCATTCTTCCCCATAGTGTCATTTAAAAAGCACCACTATAACATACTTCTTAGATGTAATTAGTTCCAAAACCATTTTACAACTACACAAAAATATAGTGTATTAGGGATACATGGAATTGCCTGTACTCTCTTTACTCTTAATAGGTTGGGTTGCCTTATGGATTGTGAACGGAAAGTTTCCAGATGAGGCTTTTATTTCCTTAACTCATATTGTATAGTGTCCAGACAACATACTCTTCCATTTGAAACATCCCTCTGCTTTTTTTCTACTTCTCTTTTCTTTAAAAAAAATCCACTGAAGCTGGATCTATACTGCCCTATATCCCAGGATCGGGTCCCAGATTATCTGATTAACCTAGATGATCTGGCAGTGTACACTCATATAATCCAGTTCAAATCAGATAATCTGGGATCAAATCCTGGGATATAGAGCAGTGTAGATCCAGCCTGAGGGAGGGGAAGAGGAGTGACAAAACATCTTCTGATTGAAGGTACTGCAAATAACCCACCTTGAAGCACACATGGCTAAATTGTTTCTTCCAAGAAAAGTTGCTTAAGATGAACTGAATAAGATTTCAGAAGATTATGCATCTGTTTTATCAGCCAAGATATAAAAGAGCTTTCCTATTTCTTTTTTGTTAAACTATAAACTTCCTGCTTACACACAGAGAGAGGCAGAGAATGAGCGTGAAGGAAAGGGGAACCAAGGATGGATCAAGAAGACTAACATTGAGCATATCTCAATTTAAGCCAAACGTCTGCCAGGAACATGTTCTCGAAGTATTTAGTGGCTACCTGCTTTTAGTGTGTATGTGTGATAAAACAGATGCTATTCCTTCTTTCCTTTGAACACTTAATGTGTAAGAGCAGCATAATGTTTTGTAAGTAATAATACTTTTGTCATATCAAATGACAGAAATAGTGATCCTATTTGATTCCAACATGACTTATCATACTGGTTTCCAATAAAACTTGAAAATCCACTGGCATCAGTAGGATCTTAATTAGTTACATAGTATCATAACTGTATTAAGTAGCAGATATTGATAATTTAAATGTCATAATTAATCTAAAAACACACAAAGAACAAGGTGATAAGAAAAGCAATAAATAGAAATATGCATGCAATTCAGCTGGGGACTAAAAGATTGTGCTTGCGAAAGCATTTGGATTTTAGGAAGAGACTTAAAGGACTTGTCATCTTTCAGGAATCAATGTTTTGGAGTGAATGTTTAGGTGGATAAGTTATAATCGAGATGGAGAGACAGATTCCCTCTCTCTGCAGTGAGACATCATAATAGGATTTCCATCAGTTCTTCCCCTCATATTAACAATAGTGTCTATCACGCAATAAACTCCATTTATGTAATGGCATAAAGCACTATTATTTGCCATCATCTTTCCTTACAAATATTCTGTCCAAACATTAAATATGTATTGCTAATATTTTCAGTATATTGATTTAGTTGACTGGTTCATTGAATTTAAAAATGTTTCACTAATTATATTTTTTTAATTAAAAAAAACCCTATCCTCTAAAGAGTGAATTTTCTAATATACAATATACATAATGCCACATAACAGAGAATGTGTTGTCCTCCAGATATCGTTGGACTGCACTTACAAACAGTTATGATAGCTAAAGCTTTCAGGACATAAAACCAACAACAGATGATTCCCTCCTGTGATTAAGGGCCTCATCACAAAAGCCAGGCTAAGCACCCCAATTTGTTTGGCTTCGCTGAGAAAAGAGAGGGGCAGCAAGGTGAATCTGTCATGCCACATGCAGCTCCTTCTCAGCAATACTTTCCCCATCATATGTGGGGAGCATTGCACTTCTTCAGTAGATCCTAGCACAACACAGGAAACCTCCCAAGTTGTGGGGAAGCATTCAGAGATGCAGAAATGTATGCAGCCAGTGTCATCTTAGAAGAATCATCTTTGTTCTGCAGCCATCACATTACATCTTGCCAAATAGGAAGCCATTATACATTTCTGCCAGTGCAAGATTACTTCATTTACTCTGCATAATTAATAAAAAATGTGCCAATGAAAGAAAGAGATGTATATAAAAATCATAGAGTTGGAAAAGTCCACAGGGGTCATCCAGTCCAACCACATGCCATGCAGTAAAAGCAAAAGCAAAACACCCCCGACAGATGGTCACCCAGTCTCTGTTTAAAAGTCTCCAAACAATACTATAAGATTTTTTAAAAACCCAATTTAGTGATTCAGTAAACAGCTCCATGAGACCTTCACCAGTTCAGAAGTTGAATCAAACAAAAGTATAAATACCAGAAATCTCAGTTTTTAAAAAAATGTTTTTTAATGACTGACTCAGGCAATCTCTCCATTTTTTTTCTTTGTCGAAAGCATATGAATTTGAGCCTCAATTATCTTTAGGAGATTATCTATCTCTCAAGGCAGTCAAATCTGATTTCAAACAAAATGGAGGTCTGGAATGAGATTGGAATGGGACAAATATGCTTCATAATTCAAACAAAAATAGATATGTGTAAGTTATTTTGATGAGTACCAGCAGCTTGCATAACAAGTAATTGTACTGAAAGTGAAACGGTTCACTTCAGTTTTTGACAACATAGTAGCATATTGTCAAGGCTGAAAGTTGAAATGTAAAGTACGAGAGAAAAAAGTCAATTAAGATTCTTTGATGAAGTTAGTTTATTAAACATAATGGAATGTAAGAATTACAATTAAAGTTTATGAATTAAACTTTGATGAAGTTTGGTGGTTAAAATTAACAAACAGCACAGTTTACTGAGCAAGGGTACGTGTCAGCAATTATTCTACATTTTGTAACCAACAGAAGAACTAGCTCCCAAGCCCAAATACCATAATCCCATTTATTAACTACAAAGTCTCAAAAAGAAGGTCAACCTAGGTTTGTACTTTATCTCCAAGCAGAATTCAGCCACACTGACGAGCACACGGTGGTGTCTGTGAAGTATACTTTACATGCTGCCATATTCTTTTATCTTTCTAAAAAACAGAATCATGCTGCTCATGACTCAAATCATTTTGAAGTATTTTAATCCAATTTTATAATCATGAGGCTGGGTTATACTTTTAATATTGATTGCAATTGAATTAAGCACACTTTGAGCACAATTACACTACCTTCCATGGAACCTTGGAAGTCATATCCCAAGCCTCATGTGTTTCCCAATTCACACACAAACAATTGTTTTCTCTAAAATGGTCAATAGCGTATTATGCTTTTAGGGTTCACTAGCAGGCATTTCATTTCATTCAACACACAAAAAAGGATTGACTTCTTCATGGATCAATCTAAGTTATGTACTTAAACTCTTATTTTTTAAAAACAACTTCTCTGACTGGCAAAAGGCAAAACCTTAGTGCATCCCAGGAGAACCTAAAAGAAGCACTGATCCCCTCTGCTCTCTCCACCATGGTGCCACCTCTGGTCATTTTGAATGTTGGGGCAGGAAAACAGAGATGACCAGAGACAGCAGGCCCCTGAGGCAAAAGGACCCTAACTTATCTACAAATAACAAAATCCATACATTTTGCACCCAAAAGACTTGTCCTCGAATTATGTGAGACCAACTTATACATGATATGCCAGACATAGGCAAACTTCAGACCTCCAGGTGTTTTGGATTTCAACTTCCAGAAATCCCAGCCAGCTTATCAGTCTTTTCTTGTAGCCTAATTGAAGCAAATACATTTTAACAATGTATTTTATATGAGCATTCAGGAAAAGCACAACTAACAGGTGCAATCTAAGTCTGAAGACTTTCCACTTGCATTCTGTTTGGTACTGTGGAAATAGGTTATCCATTCACCACTAGTTCATTCTAGTCTGGCTCTCCTGTTTTTAACACATTTTCCCATTAGTAAAATATTGGATTATTGTAGTTCTACATAACACTAAGGGCACAGACCAAAGGAAAGGCCATTGTAGAATGCAAGGAAATTGAGACACTGGAGAAGAGTAAAATCATCTTAAAATCCACAATGCAATGGAGTTTGAAATTATGTCTATGATAGGAAGAAAACAATCCCATCACATGTCTAAGGAGAAGTAAAGTATCCTGTGCTGGTTTAACTTACTTGGCGTTTACGAGGAAATTTAAATTGTGATGCAGAAGCCAAGCCTTCTAATTTTTTTCCTAGGCTGGTGTTGGAAGAACAGTATTACTCATTATGTCAAAGTAAGATTGCACATTGAAACCCAATGAACTCCTGTCTGACTACTTAAGGCTAATTATTTATTTTTAATTTGCTTTTATGGATCTGTTTATAATGCTAATGTATTTTTAATGCCTACTTACTTCATTATGTGAATACATATATGCAAAATAGTTTGCTGAAGATGATGCTAATTATTTGTTTTCAAGAAGAAATTATATGTTAAAGTATTTTCAAGGGCTGCTTATATGGTTGAGACTAGACCATATGCTTCATTGTAGAAGTCTGACTCACTGCCAACTGCATCTGTCACAGAGAAAATCATGCAATTATTAGTTTACAAGAAAGAATTAAGAGCAAGTTTAGCTTTCCAAAATTACAAAAATAAGATGAAACTTTCAGTCACTGTTAATTGCAGTAACAACTGCTTGCCCATTATTGATTTGTTCAAGCTAGACACTAGTTTTAAACAAGTTTCAACAAAATCAATGCCTGAATTATTAGTGTGACAGAGTGCAGTTTAGTCCCAAATGAATATCTTTTGGAAAGTAAAATGAAACCAATACATAAATCCCAAAACGAGTATCTGCATTAATTCTTACCATAGAGTCACATATCCCACCTTAAAAAATCGGGCATTTCAATAGATTCAAAATACAAATATTGCTACCAAGTCTTTGTGTAATTGTTAGACACTGAGTCTACCTCAATTCCAAAAACAATTTGGCTTTCAGTCAAGGTGTACCTGTGATCTTAGAATTTTTGTATACATATTCTATTTTGGACAACAACAATACAGCAAAAAGGAAAAGGAAAAGGAAAAGGAAAAAATTACAATTAACCATGGAACAAACATGTATTATAAATGTAATTCTATTTAACAATAAATACACAATATCCCTTTAATAATATCTCAAAGAAATAACACAAAAAATATCCATGTGATGGCGAACCACACAATAATTCATGCTAAGAGGCTAATGAATTCAATGAACACCAAACTGTGGCAAGTGTATCTTTATTTTTGTTGCTCTCCTCTAGCCATTTGGATTCTCCAAGATCATTTTTCTGCAAGAGCAATTCACACTGCATGTATTGTCAAAGGCTTTGATGGCTGGAATCATTGGGTAGCTGTGAATTTTCTGGGTGGTATGGCCATGTTCTGGAAGCATTCTCTCCTGATGTTTCACTCACATCTATGGCAGACATCCTCAGAGGTTGTGAGGTATGTTGGAAACTAAGCAAGTGGGGTTTATATATCTGTGGAATGTCACGGGTAGGAGACATGTGGACAATTTCAACAGAAAGGATGAATCCATGAAAATGAACAAAATCTGGCTACCAGTATTTTAAAAACTCCAAAATCAGGACAGTAAATAAAGAACAACGCGCAGAAAACTGGGGGATTCCGGATGGGAAACAATCAGGGCCAGCTAACACCTCCCAACAAAAGATTGCCCCTGGCAGGAAGCAGCCAGGCTTTGAAGCTGCAAGACTATTTGATGCTAATCAAGTTGCCTAATTGCAACATTGACATTTGCTTCAAACAGATAAGAGTTATTTGTCCTACCCAGGACATTCCACAGATAAATAAACCTCACTTACCTAGTTTCCAACAGACCTCACAACCTCTGAGCATGCTGGCCATAGATGTGGACAAAACTTCAGGAGAGAATGCTTCTGGAACATAGCTATACAGCCCAAAAAACTCACAGCAGCTCACACTGCATGCTCCAACAAGCAACACATTTAAAATCTTTCAATGTTCCTCATGTCCATGCGATTCCTAATTGCGTTGACTCCAACAATAAAGCTGTAACTCCTATATGTGAAATATTTACATTTCCTCCTTCAAAAATTGTTAAAGATTTAGATGATTTTTGAATCCAAATAAAATTTAGTACGGCAGGTATTACTGTTAGAAGAATAAGTAAAGCATATGATTAGTCATACTTCACAAAGACCAGATAAAAGAAATACCCGAATATTTATCGATGAAAGTTTCTTTTTTCATTTCTTCTTTCTACTACAACAGTATTCAATCATTACAAGATTAATATATAAAACCCTGGAAACCATACAGAATTGGCAATCTGATACACAGCAAAAATAAACTCTGTTTCTTTAATTAAAAAATCGCTAGTAGAAACGGCCACCATGATGTAAAGAAGAAATCTCCATGCCATCAAAATAAGTAATATCATGTATGAAAGTGGGGCTCCATAGCATTCTTCCCAAACATGTCATTCAGCATATACACAATGCTGCATACATGAGAATTCAGCAGAGCCAACAGGTGGAACATCCAGACCTGACTGAAATCCACTGAAACAACATGAAGCCATAATACTTTTATCCTCTTCTCAATTTCAGAACATTAAAAGTGTGAATAGAATCATGTTGCCCAATTGACAGACAGATGGGGCTATGCCACTTCAATTTACAGCTGTACAGAAAAAACCTCTAGGCCTATTGATGTACAATACCTGACAGTTACAGAAGAAATATGAAGTTAACATTTTATGTAGGCACATGATAGAGGCAAAATGCAAACAAATACAGCATCTTTACAGCTGTCTCGTATTCTGCACATTTTCCAGTCTTCACAGTTAAGGCAATTGATTTATCTATTCATTTATTTTGCTGCCTAAATTACAATGCTTCCAAGATGTGCCGTAACAATGCACATAGTCACTTCATGGAGGTTATTACCACTGTAATTTAGTGTAGTAGAAATCAGCTACTTAGTAACTTCCTAAAGCAATCCTTTCAACCCAGTTAACTGCCTTGAAGTTCGTTTCTTTCCAAAAAATCATTATCAAATACATCTAGTCTGTAACTAGAACAAGAAAATATTTAGGGAAAATATATAATCAGAAACATGCTTATTTAGTTTTCTGGCCAAAACGGTAAGATGAGAATGTGCTCTCCTAATTGAGTTACCAGAGGAATTTTCTAGCATATTTTTCCTTCACGGAAAATGAAAGAGCACTCAAGTGTATAAATCACTAAACTAGAAACAAGTGGGGATAGAAGCAAGTGCTAATATTTTGGCTTTGCTTTCGCAGCATTATTATTTCTTCAAAAAAAATTAAGCCATATAATTTACATTATGTAGGAAATCATTATCCTGTCATAACAGACTATTCTATTCACATTATCTCTTAATTAACACTGAAACATTTAAAAGCCATTAGAATCCATTCTCAAGAGTTCTAGACTTCTAACCCAGCTGTCTTTAATAGTACACATCTACTTCTTCATCTATACAAGCACTGTACCAACACACGCACACTTTTGTATGTGTTAGCAGCAAACATCGTTCCGTTTCATATTTAAGGATTGTACATTCACTAGTTCTCTTCTCCACTAAATTCCTGATGTTAAAAAATCAAAATAATTGGCGTTACAATAATTGTGAGTAATTAGGTCATATAGTCATTTTAAAACATACTATAATGTTTATCATAAAAATTAGAAATGGATAGCAATATTCAGGTATAAATGTTTTCTGAACTAACCCCTTTGCACAGTGGATCACTGGAATCAATAGGCTAACCCATGCTTCTTTAAAGGGAACAAATCTCAAGCCATTGCTAGCACCAGTGTATATTAAAAAATTTAGAACAATGATCAGAGTATGATTTTGTGTGGTCCTCTATGATGACTCAGTTCTAATGATTACATACCACACTGCCTTCAATTATTTGAAAATCTGGGAAAAAACTTTATTTTATCACTCGTACACATAACAAATTATGCACTTAGAACAACCACATAAAATGTGCATAATATTTGTACTTATTGCATTGATTTTAATTTGTGTGGAGAAAATCTTATTGTCAATAATTTCTATTTTAATGATATTCATATATAAACACAATCTTTTAGCTCAGAACCAAAAGTCTCATCATTTATGTTAAAGATGTATCTATAAAGAAGAATAATTGTAAGATGTTTGCATAAACTACATTAAAATACACAATGTGACCTTTTCAGCATAATGTTGGTTCAGAATTTCAATCTACATTGCAGAAAATATTCAGCTAAAATATGATAGACCACTACTATTCCTTGCATAACATGTACAAAGTGTCAGATATTACTGTGAACTGATATACAAGGCATCCAGATGATCTGATACAACAAAATGATAGCAGATATGTATATGATATACAATACCTTTTCTGTACAATTTAAGAATAAAATCCAGGCTTCCAAAATCTTGTATATATCAATGTTGAAATACTCCAAAATCCATAATTGTTCACATAGGTGGCTGAGATGGTGACACCTTCCTTTTCTGAAGGTTCAGTGTACACAAACTTTGTTTCATGCACAAAATTATTTTAAAATTAAAATATTATATACATTACATTCATGGTGTATATTAAGTGCAAATGAAATATAAATAAATGTTGTGTTTAGACCTGAATTCCATTTCTATGATATCTCATTCTGTGGCTATATGTAAATATTTTTTCCCAAATTATCAAATCCAGAACACCTTTCGTCCCAAGCATTTCAATAAGGACTACTCGACCTGTAACGCAATCCATAACTTTAGCCCTTATTTCTGAAGTGCCTGAGGTGTCTGAATTCTGTTTATTTATAGACACTGCATTTTTGCAATCTTTTCCCAATTCCTCCCCAAACTACCAATGAATAAAGATAAATCATCCTGAAAAAGTAGTACAGCTACTCAGAGCCTACCTAATTCACTCTCCCTTGACTCTCTCCAATTAGTCCTGAAATACACCTGCTGGTGCAGCATGGAAGTGTTATCATAACAAATGCACTTTGAATCACCAGACAAATACATACGGTACTATGAGTAAATTTAACATCAAACGTTTCCTCAAAGCTAACAAACTAGCAAAGTGTGCCCTGCAGTTATCGATGATGTAGAAAATGCTTGCTTATAACTTGGCTTCCACATACCCATACTTTTTTTAACTTGGGGATTCCAAATTCAGGTAAGAACAAGTGTACCTGCAACAGCATAGATACTCCAAATACTATTTATTCTGGATTATTTTGAGAAACATCTGTGCCTTTCTCTGTTGCTAAGATAAAATGCATGCATCCACAGATACTGAAGTACAACTACCATCATCTCTCACATGCGCTGCTATGCCTAAAGCGGACACATGTTGCAACCAAACAACATTTGAGATTATCACAAGTATTCTATCATTCACTAAAGAGATCTTTCTGTGAATTATCATGTCTGCTTGTTGATTAAATAGATAAAGCAACTGAGGTAAAATAGTATAGGTTTGAAATCAGCTGGAGTATATGGGAGATTACCTGTGAAGGATCTTAGGGATAACACTATTTTTGATGAGATAGGGGTCAGGATCTTCTACTAGCCAATTTTTCAGTCACAACTTTACTCCCCATTGGAGTCTTTCAATTTGTGCAATTTCAAAGGGGGAAATAAAGTGCAATTTTTGGATCCAGATACAGCCATTGATCCTCTACCAAGTTATGCCATACCAAATATCCATTCAAAGAAAAATAAAATTTATCCCACCACAAGCAAGCAACTAGTTGATCTATTAGTCCTTGCAAGCCTTGGACATTTTTTCCACTCAGCCTTATTTCAGGATGCAGTAAAACTGATTGTCCAATTTGAAATGCATTGGAAAGAAAATGACAACAATTGGTCTGAATATCTGCAGATTTTACCTTGAAAATACCCTTCCACATTAAATAAAATCACAAATCCAAAATGAAAAGTTTGGCATTGCCACTTTATATAAGGGAAACCATGTTATGTAAAATGTGATGAGTATCCATGGGAATACTAGAACCAAATCTTACTTGATACCAAGGGCCCCACTTTATCTCTTTGAAACAAAAAGGACATTGTGTTTCAAGTATCTTCAGAAACTATAGGAAGATTGAATTTTCCTTAATACTGCTAATTTTCCTGCATCTACATTTTCCTGTTGTGATCTTCACAGATATAAATTTCATACATGGTGAAACAGGGCTGGAGGGATAGAAAATCCCACTCCTTCGGTGAGAGTGTGAGAGATTTTCACAACAGTTCCAATTTCATTGAATATATTTCCCATTACATGTCCATCAGCAAAGGAAACAAAAAGACTGAAGCATTTAAGAAATAAATTTTTTAAAACATATGAAATAAAACTAATTTTATCACTTCACAGCCATACTACTTTTGTAAACGACAACTATTTTGCAGTCAAAACTAAAGCATGATTTCTTTCATATGCACACACACAATACTTTAATTGAACCACAGAATTTACTGCTGCCTGACTCTATATCAAGCTCATCTTAAATGAAAACTTAATAGTACTAACACCATATGGATTATGGTGGTATATATGCGTATAATTATTTTAAAATATATATATACTGTAAAGCAATTTTCAATTCTATAAATGCATACCTTTAAAAAAAACCTTTGTAAAGTATCTCAGGAAAGGCAAGTTGTCATCCTGCACATTTTCTAGAAGCACTGCAGCTAACCTGTAGCACAGTTATATGTCTACCCATACCTAAATTTACTCAAATTTATCTTGTGAATAGCATCTCCTAGAAGTTTGTAGGAAAATTTTCAGATCTCATGCGTGTGATTAGCATTCTGTTCACCGTGGTACATAATTGTAAGAGTCGAGTCTATTCCTCCATCCACTGAAGTAACAATATAGCTCAATCATCTAAAAGGTACATAGTACTTAACCAACGAAGTCTGATTTTCTGATTTGAGGAGTAGACCTAAATACATTAATTCTGTGTGTGTGTGTGTGTGTGTGTGTGCGTGTGCGTGTGCATGTGTGTGTGTAGTGAGAACTAGCTTTTGTTTAGTTCATGAGGGTACCTACGGATAAGTTTCTTTCTGATTTACTGCTTTGGCTATTAAAGAATGACAACCATCCAGAACAAAAATCAAGCCACCTTACATTGGATTGCCCATTTCAGTTCAGAACATTGGTTATATAGTTATAGCTATAACAATCAATCAAAACAAGATGTTAATAAAATAAAAATTTGAAATACAGTTTAAGTTCATTTAAAAAATAATGTAATGGTAAATATGGAAAATGTGTAAGACTGGATCGAAACTAAGTTTGCCATACTTTAGTTTAACTGAAGTCAAAGAATTTCAATTAGCTGTGACTAATTTGACTCGTTGATTTCAGTAGGATTAATAGGAGCTGAAACCCTACATTTCCATGAGAACGTCTGATGGAACTAAAAGGAGTATACTTTGGAGTACACTTATAACTTACTCACATGTTAAACTGAATACAATGTATTCTCGAGTAAATATAACAACAAAATTGACGTGCACCATTATTATTTGCAGCTTCATTTTTATATGAATGTGGGTCTTCTAAAGGAGAGCTCGTAGTGATACCCAGTCTGTTCTGGATTACTTTTCTAAAGCTTTAAGTATATTACCAGGACTACATCTAGCATGCTATTTTGGCTTATAATCTGCTAAGAACCTGGATAGGTCAATGAAACTATATACATCGACTTTTTGATTAATGTTAGCATCAGATAGCAAATATAATAAATCAAATACACACAGGAGTTCTATGTCATCCGCTTCTAAGTGCATGCTGCACCTAGAAGCCAGCATAAACAAGAGCAGAGAGTGCTCATTACAGTAAGAGCCTGTGGTGTGCATTAAAGCACATGGTACAGGGAGAAGGTATGGCAACAAATCAACAAAACAGACCTGTATCAAAACGTCTGTAAACTCAAAACAGTAACTTCTTCAACAGTTGAATACAACTATAACAACACAGTTGTAACTAGTTCACACATTCTGAAGGAAAAGCCTCAAAATGTTTCATCAGCAGAATTAGGAGGAGGCAACCCACAAGACAGCTGCAGGCATCTCTGAGATCTGTACTGAAAGTTACAAAATCCTACAGTGCAGATTTCTGGGTGGGATGGGAAGCTTGAAGAAACAACAGAGAAGTAGAAAGTTCTGTTTTTCTAGTAGTATACAAACACAATGCTGGATTTAACCATATGCGAGGCAAGTCTACCCTTAGTCTTACCAATGAAAAGAATGGGATGTTCGTCATAGCTTATTTAACCTGACTTCAATGGTTCTGCTCTAGATAGGACTATTAGGAAAAATCATTGATCAACAACTTGATCAGCAAACACATGCATGAGATTACATGGAATGAAATTGATTTTTGCACCATAAGTTTAAATGGGACAAGACAGCTTTGAAACAAAATGCTTTGCATTACTAGAGTTCTAGATCAGCTCAACTATCTAATAGAGCTGATCTAGAACTATTAATGCAAAGCATTTAAGACCACCAAGAAAAGTAATATTAACACCAACTTAAATACTTAAATATAGTTCCATTTTAAATCCAACTAGCTTTACAACCCTGTATGAAATACCAAAAGAGATATGATATTAAATAACATCAACCGGGATTTGGGGGGGGGGGGGGGGGACTTTAACAAGGTGTTATTTCTTCCTGCATTCCTTTGCTGAGTTTATTTTGTGAGCACATATAAAACAATTGGCTTTTGAAATGCTGTTTAACTTTTGGGCACTGAATTAGCAAATCTGTAGCTAAGAATGAACACAATGGACTGATTTCCATAAAGTTATAATGCAAAAAAATTGAAACAGGTTCTTACAAGTTTGTCCCTTCTACCACGTATATTTCCAGCCTAACCCAAAATGAACCCACTTTCATCCCTCAGACACTAATAGCCTGACTTTAAGAAATCGCTAAAGACTTCATTTATAAGAGATTATTGATATGGCTATCAAAGGGGGTAATTCAGCAAAAGTTGGACACTTTACTCTCTCAGTAGTCAATGGAAAAATCAAAGCACATGGTTAAAATCAATTGTGTGCAAGTGCACTTAGCTTCAGCTGGATCCCACTTCAAGTACTGAAATAAAACCACCATAAGAATAAAGCATGCGCCATTTATCTCTGAGCATTCCATATTACATTTAAATCCTTTCTACTAAAATGCAAACCAGTTATAAAAACAAACTTTTAACCTGAATTTTCGTATGCAATTGTCCTTGTGGTAGAAGCGCCCAATTGCAAGCCATTGAAACCTTAAGTTCTGCTGTCATTTGGCAGTATAGATACCTGCTAGGTCAGTAACAACACAATAATACAAGGTCTATATTATCTTCTAACATCTTGGTCAAGGAACAGAACAACTAAAACACCTTTCCAATCAATAACCATATTCATTCTTTTCAGTACTATTGTCTGTCATTGTTGCAGTCCTGTAACATAGCAACCAACATTTCTACCACTGTTCATCCCCAGAATGCAGGACACATTGGATTGCAACAAGGAATTAGCCATTTTGCAAGTATAATCAGTTTGAAACTAGCCACAGGAAACTGGAATGTCTTCAAGTTACACCTGCTTTAATGTACTGAATGCTTTAGCATTCAGCTTCAATAAATTACACTCTGGCTTATGTCGTTGCAATGAGTTAACTTCCTAACAGCAAGGCAGAAGTCTTCCTCTATACCTTGCAAAAGCAAATCACACATTATCCACAATTAGAGTCATTAATACCAAAGAAATACACCTAAGGCACAGAAACCAAGCTCACAAATTACATTTTACCAGACACTTAACACAAACATGTTTCAACACAGAAGAAATTGATTCATCAGTCATTGATTCATCAGTTTAGTGGTAGGGAGAAGTTGCTTCCCCAGCACTATCCCTTTTTGAGGGAAAACATACTATATTAACTTATAATTAACAGCAACGAGATAGCTACGGTTTATTCCACACAGTTGAATAAAATCCCACATTATCTGCTTTGAACTGAGATATATGGCAGTGTGGACTCAGATAACCCAATTAAAAGCAGATATTGTGGGTTATTCTGCCTTGGTCTTCTGGGTTATATGGCTGTGCGGAAGGGCCCCAAGGGCAGCCATATAATCCAGAAGATCAAGGCAGAAAATCCCACAATATTAGTTTTGAACTGGGTTATTGAGTTCACACTGCCATATATCCCAAGGCCCTTCCATACATCCCTATATTCCAGAATATCAAGGCAGGAAATCCCACATTATCCGAGTGTGGACTCAGACAACCCAGTTCAAAGCAGATATTGTGGGATTTTCTGCCTTGATATTATGGGATATAGGGCTATGCGGAAGGACCCCCAGTTCAAAGCAGATAATGTGGGATTATATTCAGCTGCAAGGAAGGGCCCTAAAGAGAATCTGAGGGCCCTTCCATACTGCCATATAACCCAGAATATCATGGCAGAAAATCCCACAATATTGGCTTCGAGCTGGGTTATCGGGGGCCCTTCCACACATCCCTATATTCCAGAATATCAAGGCAGGAGATCCCGAATCATTTGAGCGTGGACTCAGATAACTCAGTCCAAAGCAGATATTGTGTGTGTGTGTGGGGGGTTGCCTTGATATTCTGGGATACAGGGCTGTGTGGAAGGGCCCGAGTCCACACTGCCATATATTCCAGTTCAAAGAAGGTAATGTGGGATTTTTTTGCCTTGATATTCTGGGATACAGGGCTGTGTGGGAGTCCACACTGCCATATATTCCAGTTCAAAGCACATAGTGTGGGATTTTTTTTTTGCCTTGATATTCTGGGATACAGGGCTGTGTGGAGTCCACACTGCCATATATTCCCGTTCAAAGCACATAGTGTGGGATTTTTTTGCCTTGATATTCTGGGATACAGGGCTGTGTGGGAGTCCACACTGCCATATATTCCAGTTCAAAGAAGGTAATGTGGGATTTTCTTCAGTCGTGTGCGTGGAAAGGGGGCCTGGAGCCGTTTTTTTCCACTGCTCCATCTGCTGGATGTCGAAGAGCTAAAGGAAAGTGACATCGAACAATTCAGCAGGTGGCTTCTGCAATCTTTCAAATCGCGGGTGAGCAGGTTATATAGGATTCAAAACCCACCTGGCTTTCGAAAGCGAGGCCGGGGGGGGGAGAGAGAGAGGGAGGGAGAGAGGGGGAGAGGGGGGGAGAGAGAGAGAGAGGATTGGTTTGTGTTTCAATGACAAGGAGGTAATTCGGCGCCACGATCCACGCTGAAACCATCCCAGAGGTTTCAGTGCGGACGTGGCTTTCTCCTTTAACCGAGAGGAAGACCGACCAATTTCAAAGTGACACCTGCACAATCAGAAGAGAGAGAAAAATACCCAAAAAAACAAAAAAGGGGGGCATTCAGAGAGTCCAGAGCAGGCATGGGCAAACTTCGGCCCTCCAGGTGTTTTGGACTTCAACTCCCACAATTCCTAACAGCCAGCAGGCTGTTAGGAATTGTGGGAGTTGGAGTCCAAAACACCTGGAGGGCCGAAGTTTGCATGATCCAGAGCAGGGGTGCTCACACTTTTCCAGCATGCAAGCTACTTATAAAACAACCATATATTGTTGTTTTATTTTCTGTACAATGTGACGTTGGTCCTTGACCGTAAATAAATATCTATCTATCTATCTATCTATCTATAAAACAACCAAGTCCCAAAGATCTCCCTACCCACGACTCAGAGAGCCATAAAAGCAAAATATTAGGAAATTTATTTCAGTGAGAGCCATATAATACATTTTAAGACTGAATTCAACTAAATGTGAGTATAATAAGCCCCTGAGCATTCCTCACAAATTGCATGGGAGCCATACACACTGTGCCTGCGATCTGCCTGGGATCTACCAGGACGCCCTTCGAGATCTACCAGTAGATCACGATCTACCTAATGAGCACCCCTGATCCAGAGGGAGCATCGCAGCTTGCTCTCCCAACGAAGGAAGATTACCTAAAAGCAGTGCTGAAGTGGAATCCTCTTCTCTCCATCCTCTGACGTTGGCAGCGAGGAAAGGACCAAACAAGACCCACCACCCTTGTCCTTTTCCTTGGATGGAGCCAAACTTCCCTTTAGTTCAGGTCGCCTTCCCGCTTTGCTAAGAAGCCGCAAAGCCGAAGAGGCATCATCACCATCTCTATATATCTCTCTCTATTAGAGCGGCCTCGAGGGGCTCTCTGGTGGAGGGGAGGGGGGCAGAGGGGAGTGAGCGAGGGAGCGCGCGCCTAAACGTGACCCCCCCCCCCCTTGCACCCACACCTCGCGCGCGCCTTAACCCGCTCAGGTATCTCGCGCCCATTGGTGGAAAGCAGAAACTGAGGGGAGCAAATTGTCAGGCTGAGGCAAAGTTTGACACCAAGCAAACACACATGAGGGGGGAATTGGGCGAGAGGGACAACACCAAGCAGGTAGCGCGCGCACACACGTTTTCCTGTCACCAAACCAGCACCGACCAAAACAAGAGCAAAGGGAGCCTTACCTGCGCCGTCGAGGAAAGTGACGAGGACGAAAAGCCAAGCAACACGTTCACTTCAACTTCCAAGTACCACAGCGAGGCCTCTCCCCTAATTAGAAGGACGCGGCTCCCTCAAGGTGAGGCTGTGTGAGGGGCGAGGAGGAGCCCGTCCAGCCTCCTCTCCTTCGCCTCCTCTGAACTCCAGGCGTCGACTGCTATTGCTAGGAGAGGCTCTGAGGGGCGAAGGCGGCAAGAAGAAGGCACCCTCGCGCCAAGGCGGGCTGCGGGTGGCGCGAGACGCTGCTCGAGCCGGCCAGCATCCCAGGGCGGCTCCTGCTCCTTCTTCCTTCTCCTCCGGCTGCTGCTTAGGTTGCAGTTTCTCCTCTTCCCTGTTTCTCCTCCTCCTCTTCGTTCTCCTCGCTGCTCCTGCCGCCGCTCTCGCCGGCTTTCCTTTCCCTCCCGTCACCTTCTCTCCCACCACGACGCCCTTTCGCCGCGGAGGAGTTTTAATGGCAGGGCTGGCTCTCCCTCCCTCTTTCCCTCCCTCTCGCTCGCTCTCTCTCTCTCGCGCGCCTCTGCCTGCCTGCCTGCCTCGCTGTCCCCCGCCACTCACGTGCCTTAAAGGGGCCCCGCAGGTTGGGCTTGGCGCGCGCCGGTGGGGCAAAAAGAGACAAGCAGAGAGAGAGAGAGAGGCAAAAGCACCTTCTGAGGGGAGAGCACGTGACCCCCCGAGCGGGGCGTGAAGGAGGGCTGCCGGAATGGCAATGAGGAAGGAGGGGCGGAGGGGTTTCGAGGCGAATGCCAGCAGGTGTCAATGGAGTCAAAGGGAAAGGGAGAAAACTCTGCTGTGGAGAGAGAGAGAGAGAGAGAGAGAGAGAGAGAGAGAGAGGAGAATAAGGTGTAGGTACTAGGTGGTATATGTGTGTGTAGAATAGATAAGAGATAGATAGATGGAGGTGTGTGTACATATATTCACACACACACAAACATACAAAAACTCATATACATGGTCCAGCCCTTATATCAAGCATAGTCAAACTTCAGCCCTACAGGCGTTTTGGACTTCAACTCCCACAATTCCTGACAGTTTAATGCACACACAGATACACATACATACACTCATATACATGGCCCAGCCCATATATCAAGCATGGGCAAACTTCAGCCCTCCAGGCGTTTTGGACTTCAACTCCCACAATTCCTGACAGTTAAATGCGCACACATATATACACTCATATACATGGCCCAGCCCATATATCAAGCATGGGCAAACTTCAGCCCTTCAGGTATTTTGGACTTCAACTCCCACAATTCCTGACAGTTTAATGCACACACATATATACACTCATATACATGGCCCAGCCCATATATCAAGCATGGGCAAACTTCAGCCCTCCAGGCGTTTTGGACTTCAACTCCCACAATTCCTGACAGTTAAATGCGCACACATATATGCCACATATACATGGCCCAGCCCATATATCAAGCATGGGTGCAAACTTCAGCCCTCCATGTTTTGGACTTCAGCTCCCACAATTCCTGACAGTTATATGCGCACACATCCACACACTCATATTCATGGCCCAGCCCATATATCAAGCATGGGCAAACTTCAGCCCTCCAGGCGTTTTGGACTTCAACTGTGTCTTCCTGACAGTTAAACACACACATATACACTATATACATGGCCCAGATATATCAGGCATGGGCAAACTTCAGCCCTCCAGGTGTTTTGGACTTCAACTCCCACAATTCCTGACAGTTTAATGCGCACACATATACACATAGATACACTCATATACATGGCCCAGTCCATATATCAAGCATGAGCAAACTTCAGCCCTCCAGGCGTTTTGGACTTCCAACTCCCACAATTCCGAACAGCCTAATGCGCAAACATGTACACATACATACACTCATATACAATAGCCCCATCTCTCTATATCTATCTATATCTTCAGTGTGTGTGTGTGTCTGTGTGTGTCTGCACACAGACACACACATACATATCCCAACCCATATATCAGGCATGGGCAAACTTCAGCCCTCCAGGTATTTTAGGGTTCAGCTCCCACAATTCTTGGCAGTCTATTGCACACACACAAACACATACATACACTCATATACTGCCCCAACCCATATATCAGGCATGGGCAAACTTAGCCCTCCAGGTGTTTTGGACTTCAACTCCCACAATTCTGAACAGCCTAATGCGCACACATATACACATACATACACTCATATACATGGCCCACTTTGTGTGTGTGTGTGTGTCTGCACAGAAACACACACAATACATACCCCAACCCATATATCAGGCATGGGCAAACTTCAGCCCTCCAGGTATTTTAGGCTTCAGCTCCCACAATTCCTGGCAGTCTATTGCACACACATAAACACATACCACTCATATTCATGCCCCAGCCCATATATCAGGCATGGGCAAACTTCAGCCCTGCATGTGTTTTGGACTTCAACTCCCACAATTCCTAATGGCCTAATGCACACACATATACACATACAGTACATACACTCATATACATAGCCCAGCTCATGTGCAAACTTCAGCCTTCCAGGTGTTTTGAAATTCAACTCCCACAATTCCTAACAGCTTAATGCACCACACACATATACATATGCATACACTCATATACATGCCCAACCCATATATCAGGCATGGGCAAACTTCAGCCCTGCACGTGTTTTGGACTTCAACTCCCACAATTTCTAACAGCCAAATGCACACAGCCACACACATATACACATGCATACACTCATATACATGCCCCAGCTCATATAACCGGCATGGGCAAACTTTAGTCCTCCAGGTGTTTTGAACTTCAACTGCCACAATTCTAAACAGCGTAACCGGCTGTCCAGAATTGTGGGAATTGAAGTCCGAAACACCTGGAAGGCTGAAGTTTGCCCATGCCTGATCTATATGATGCAATCCAGCACAGTTCAAGCTGCATTCTATGATTCTACACTGAGCATAGAATGCAGTTCAAATTATTATTGGCCATGCAGATCCAACCCATGTTTTGTATCTTGTTCTCCAGTTGAGGTCTCCAGAACTGTTTGCCATAGCTCTTCTGCCAGGCATGTAGCCAGGGGGGGGGGCTAAGGGGGCTTCAGCCCCCCCCCCCGAAATTCTCAGGGTGGTGCGCGACAAGGCCTTACTGGTACATTATTTAAACTGTTATGTTTATTCATATCATGATCTGATCACCATGCTCATTATATCCCACATTAATGGGGTTATTGGGATAACAATACAAAAGGTTTGCTAGGGTAGACCTTCTTCCACCCAGTCTCAGCCCACCCTGAACCAAACTCAGGCCCCGAACCAAAATCCTGGCTACGGCCCTGTCTTCTGCTATAAATATAAAATATACTGGTATGAAACAGACAGGGTTGGGCTTAAGAGGGCTATGAGGGGACATGATAGCTGCATGTAAATATCTGAAATGATGTCCCATTGTGGAGAAGGCAAGCTTCTTTTCTGCTGCTCTGGGGACTAGAACACAAGGATGCAAGGGATTCAAATGAAAGGGGGAGAGAGATTCGACCTCCACATTAGGAAGAACTTCATGGTGGTAAGAGCCCTTCAGCCATCGAATATGCTGCCTTGGGAGCATGGTGTTTGCTGGAGGTTTTTATGCAGAGATTGGGTGGCTATCTGCCAGGGTGTTTTGATTGTGGTTTTTCTGCATGGCAAGGGGTTGGAACGGATGGGCCCTCCGACTCTTATGATTCATGGAGAGATAAATGTCAAGACTGAACCATATCTACTTACTGAGTTCAAGAGAGCAAAAGGTCCAACAGTCCTAAAGCCCTCATCTTAACAGACATAGGTGTTAGCAAGGTCACATCAGGTTAGATCCTTCTCCAAAGCACCCCATTCACTTATTTTAAGGGATATCTGTTAGACTCTGCTTGCATGTTTAAAGTGTTATTGCATTGGGTTTTTTGTCCTTTTCTGCCACAAAATGGTGCAGAATGTGATTTAGCACTCAGGAGCAAAGGCAAAGTCCATTTCTCCTCTTGTCATCATGATTTAGTTAAGTTTTAACGTGCAAAGTTGGTTCTTTGCAATATTTTGTTCCTTTTTAAAATTCAGCTCTTTGCTTGCCTTCAGCAGAAGCTGCTGAAAAGCCACAGCAGGGCGAAGGGGGCAGAGGGAGAAAATAATATCACCTGTTGACAGTCAAAAGTAATGTGGGTGGCTATTTTGAGCCCATCCTACACAGAGGTGTTCATTTTGCATGAATAGTCATGTTGTTGCACCCCAATATGATGATAAAGTATAGGCTGTGAAATTTGCTTATCATACCAATTGCTTTTGCAATAGCTGTGTTGGTTTTGATGGTGCTGGGAATTGTATCTTCATGAAGCACTTGCACCCTTTGGCAGCAGACCCAGATTAAGCTGTTTTGGTGCCCTAGGCCACTTTGGAAGCCCCGCCCCCAGGGTGGGGCTGCTGCCGCACATGCCCGGTAGCGGCCACGGGGGAGGGGCTTCCCTCCACCTCTTCCTCCTCTGAGGAGGAGGAAGGGAAGCCCTGCCCCCGTGGCAGCTTCCGGGCATGTGCGGCAGGAGGGAGGGCACGAGCGCCGCAGCCTCCTCCGCCATGTTCCTGGGTGCCGCAGCGGGAAGCCCCCGGGGCCGCTGCAGCACCCAGGAACATGGCGGAGGAGGCAGAGGCCACGACGCTCGCGCCCTCCCTCCTGCCGCACATGCCCAGAAGCGGCCACGGGGGCGGGGCTTCCCCTCCTTCCTCCTTCTCCTTGACTCAAGGAAGGAGGGTGCAGCGAGGAGGAAGAAGCCCTGGGGGCTTCCCTCTGCCTCCTCCTCCTCACGCCCTCCTTCCTTGACAAGGGGGTGGGGCGAGGGGGGCACCATTCCCTCCTCCCCGCCCCCTCACAGTGCTCTCCCCACCCTCCCCCATGAGATTGCGAGAGAGAGAGAGAGAGAGTCATCATGCCGCACATTGCGGTTTTGTCTGAACATATTTTTTTTTGTCCTTGATCTGGCGCCCCCCTAAGCCTGTACCCATAGGCCATGGCTTAGTGTGGCCTTATGGGTAATCTGGGCCTGTTTGGCAGAGAAATCTAGATGCCTTAACAAACTACAGCTCCTGTGATTCTATAGCATTGAGCCATGGCAATTCAAGTGGTGTCAAACTACATTAGCAAGCAGAAGTCTCAGGACACCCCATGGATACCAAAATTAATGGATGCTCTTGGTCCATTATATACATAGTAAAATGGTTCCCCTTACATAAAATGGCAAAATAAAGATTTGCCTTTTTGTTGCTGTTTTTCAATCCAGGGATACAAAATCCATTGATTCGGGCACCTGATTAAATTGATACAAGAAAAAGGATTGTAAAAGATGTCATTTATTATAGGGAAGCAGTAGCATCTAAGTAGATGAAGAAGCATGTAAAAATAGCAACCTTTTATCTTTTAGAGGCTGGGAAAGAGTAAGGAAGAAGAACCTCCAAGGTAGAAAGATATTGGAATCTCCTCCATCTGCTAAATGGTCTTCCCTGAGTGTTACCCTGTATGAGTCGGAGAAGCATGCAAGGAATATAAGATTGTTATCAGTCCTGTCTCCACTTTGGTCTCTTTTTGCTCTCAACCCCTTGGATGTTGAGATCAAAAGGGATTGGGCCTATAGTAGTATTGCATGGCATTGCACAAGCAGTTGCCTCTTTCTATTTGTTTGTCTTGTCCCACTGAAGAAAATTAACACGGATAATTAGTCATAGCAGAAGGAACCCTCTATTTTGCTCCTCATGTGTACACAAGAGGGAAGATGACTGTAAAAAGTGTATAGTTAAGCTTTTAGTGTCCTGACAGCATATATTTTAAAAGGATGGAAGAGGATGCAATCAGATGCCTGGTGTCTCCTTTGGTTTTAAGATGACAGTAATAATAATTCCAGGTGAAATACACAAAAGCCTAATGAAGAGTAAGCATAATAACAATGAAAAGCATGGCAGTGGTTAGGAGGATGAATCATATGATAACAAAAGGTAGGGTGGATTCTGCTTGCTGCCTAGAAAAGGCCTTTGCCAAGAGGGTTGTGGAACTGGATGAGCAAACCTCAGACACAGAATATATCCATTCCATGGAGCTGGGAAATTGAAAAGCTCCAGACACTGAAGTATCAGTAAACTTAATCATGTCAGTCATAGAATCATTGAAAAATATGTAACAGAAAGGGACTACTATGGGATTTGTGATGATGGCAACATGGCATATAAAGTGTTAAATGTACTAATATAAAGCAGTGGGATCCTTTACATAAGGGTAAATATAAAATAAATCAATATAATAGCATGGGAAGTGGTCAATAAATGAAACATTGAACAAGAGAAAAATAGCTGAGCTTTAATGCAATCCTTACTTTTTTTTAGATGCAAGAAAGTTCAAGGAGCTGTTGTACAGTTAGTTGCCTGATGGGTACTTGTTACATGAATAACAATGGCTGGAATTCCTTCTGCCAAACAACTATTTCATCTAGCAGCCTTATTCTTTTTGACTGCCTTGGCTTAATGCTATGGAATCATAGGAGTTGTAGTCTGGTGAGGCACTGGCACTCTTTGGCAGAGAAGGGTAAAGACCTTGTAAAACTGTAACTCCCATGATGCCATAGCAATGAGCCATTGCAATTAAAATGGTGACAAATTGCACTGATTCTATAATGTATCTGTTTCCTTACTTATGAAGGCATTTGCTTCCTAGGAGCCAACTTTTTGCTCAGTCCTGCAACTTAAAAAGCAATAATAAGCCATAACTTTTCCAAACCCCTGAACAACTAGAATTATAAGACTTCTTAAAAGCTGTGATCCTGTTATCAGAAAATAAGCCCATTGGATTTTCCTCTGAGTAAACATACAAAGGATTGTACTGTAAGAAATGTATTGTGACATAAATGGTCAAGGAACTGAGCTTCATGAATGTGGGATATACTGAATGGTGAAATCCTTACTGTGTACAGTAGGTAATTATACATGGAGATTTGGGTGGACAAGGGTGTTGAAGTAGAAGAAAGCAATGGCCACACAATTGGAAAAGTACAATTACATCTGTTATACTTCTGTGCCTATAGAAATGGCATTGGTTGTTTTGTTCAGATTTCAGCTCTGCACGGTATTACATCTGATGCCACTGCTTCTGTTTTTAATTTCTATATAGAGGGCAAGGTACGTATATTTGCCAGATAAAGCATAGCTTGGTTTTATGCATAATCTCAAAGTATCTGAGTGTTGTAATCTCACATTTTTTTTGAAATTAAGCAGCAATAATATGAAACTGGTAATTTTCAATGTGCTCTAAAATGACGTACATTTTGTCTGGATTTTTCTTGGCACGTCTGACAGGGAGAGGAAAGCTCCAACATTGCATAGATCTGTTTTATCTGCCAACAAGTAAGTGGGAAGAATACTGCTGCTTACAGTGCTCCTATGAGTGGTAGCTGGCATAAGACATGAAAACAGAGCTTTGTGGGGTTGGGAAGGCACACAACTTCCACATTGGTAGGCACAACCAGACAGAGCTGGAGATCTGTTCTGTTCTTTCCAGCTTCCTTTCCCCAACTTTTTTTTTCTTTTAGTAGAGTATAGATTCAATAAAGGAATTATTTCATAGTAAATATGCTGGAGCTGGGTGTATACTCAAATAATTAAAACATAATTATTTAGCTCCTCAAGATCTGTCCTGGTTCTTTTTTAAAACATTCATTCTGGTATCACATATATGGTATACAGGCAGTCTCCAAGTTATGAACAAGATAGTAAGGTTTGTTCTTAAGTTGAATTTGTTTGTAAGTCAGAAAAAGTACATTTTTATGTGTAGCTCAAGCAATGTGAACAGGGGCACAGACAGCAAAACAAACACGTGTGTGTGTGTGTGTGTGTGTGTGTGTGTGTTATGAACCCGAAAGGTTTCTGTTCTTTTGATGCAGAGTTGTCAAGGAATAGTAAGGCAGTTTAGATCAATGAGACACTTCAGAGACCAAATTTGGTTTTACCACTTTCAATGTAACATTTATTGAGTAGAATCACATCAGAATCACATCAAGAGAGAGCTCTCATTCATTCATCTCAAACACTCAACCATACTCACACACACAAGCCTGTCCGAATGAAGATGATCAGCCCTCTCCAAGAGGATTGGACGTTCGGTTGCCATGGTTGGGAAAATGTGCTAAATTTTTGAGGTCCCCTGCATTTTATAGACTAAATTCAGTCTTTCTTTGGATGAACATGTTGTTCTGTTCTTGTATTTTCAAGACATCCACAGTCCAGGCCATATGACTCCTGGGGTACCATCTGTACACCTGACATGCCTTACTATACACCTTATTGTCCATTGTTATTCAGCTACCTATGCCTTACTGCTTCCTCACTGTCTGCCAAGTCCAACTCATATCATGCTTTGCGTGAGTTCCATGTTGACTCTTCAGGCCTGTTTTCTTCTGGTCTTTTTCATGCATTCACATTTTTTTACACACACACACACACACACACACACACACGTGTATATATAGAGAGGGGGGGGAGAGAAAAGGTGGCTGTGGTAGTACAGCGGGTTAAACTGCTAAGATGTAGAACTTACTAACCAGAAGGTTGGTGGTTTTAATCTGCAAATGGGATGAGTTCTCTTTTTTAGGCTAAGCTTCTGCCAACATAGCAGTTTGAAAAAAATGCAAATATGAGTAGATCAATAGGTACCGCTTCAGCAAGAAGGTAACGGTGCTCCATGCAGTCAAGTTGGCCACATGACCTAGGAGGCGTCAATGGACAATGGTGGCTCTTCAGGTTAGAAATGTAGATGAGCAGCACTCCTCAGAGTAGAACTTGACTCAATGTCAAGGGGAAAGTTTTACGTTTATAGAGAGGGTGGGGGGTAGGGTTGCCACTTTTTGATATAAGAAATAAGGGACATTTACGGGATTTTCCACAAAAATAAGGGACACTTCATTAAAAACTTGAAACTCAAATGTTAGGTATAGTTTTTTTTAACAGAGTAAGATAATAATTGAAACTCACAAAAGAAATTGACTTACACCCTCTTAACAGTACATGGTATGTTACTGCATGTTTTGTCATGCAGAAAAAACATTATTAGAACTACCTTATTTTCTCTATATGTATTTTAGTACTTGATTTTGCTGACTTTAAAACTGCACTGTCTAAACTTTAAAATAAAATAAATTTTATAAGAGAGTACATCTTTATTATTATGTCAATAGTTAATGGTATAGTATAGTATGGGGTACACAGCATTATATAGTATTGGGATACACAGCTAGGCCTATTTTAAGAGTAACTCTCAAGCAATCAGAAACTATCTTTATCTAACATGATCCAACATTCCCCTTGGGTAACGGTTGAGTCTACTATACTTTGAAAAAGTCCTGTATCGCCTCTTCCTTCCAACGGGGATGCAGGCAGGCACACACTCGCAAGCGTGCGACTGTCAGCCTGCCCTGCGAGTTGGAATCCCCGGGCAGGCATTGCCATGGAACCCGCAGCACACACCTTCCTCTGGTCAACCCTGCCCAGTCCTGTCCTGTTAGTCAATAATAAGGGACAGGGCCTGAAAAAAGGGGACACAAATTTGAGGGCCAAAATAAGGGACGTCCCTTAGAATACGGGACATATGGCAACCCTAGTGGGGGGTATGGCAGACAGGATGGACTTTGGATAGCAAAGAGAAGGGTTAACACTCTTGTGGTGTTTGTTTTGCTGTCTGTCCCCCTTTCTGTCCCTGTGGTAAATGGATTTTGAAAAAAAAGGCTTGTTGTAAAAAGAAGGATTGGTGATAAAGCTCCACTGGAGACACATTTTCCCCATGATAACTTCCAGGAGTGAATTTCTCTTCTTAGAGATAGATTTCTCTCACTTCCTGTTGTCTCACTCCTGTTCTTAACTATAAGTCATTTGTAAGTTGAATGTTTGTAACTCAGGGACCAAGAAACACCATCTACATAGCATGAATTTGAGCACAGTTTCCTCTGGAAGCAAACACATTTCAGGAATCTGGAGTCTTCTATAATCTTGGTGCCTATTTGTTTGATAGCCTTGACAGAACAATATATTTGGCATTGGGTGCCATAAAAGAATGCGATGTTTCATAAATTTATGCTTTCACTTCACTTCTCCAAGGAGACAGATGAGTTTATCTTCCTAAGGTTTACTTTCAAGGGAGAAGGAAGGACCAATCTTTATGTGAATGTACTTTTTTCAGAGATCTTGGTGAGTCAAGGGACATATATACAGTGAATAATACATTTTGATAGTGATCTACATGACATTGCAGAAAGGTAACTTTCTACTCTTCAATATCATGTTTAAATAGATCCAATATAAGATTTTTACAGTGAGGTACAAATGTTAACCCATTTTTGCCACAGCTTTATTTCTATCCTGTTCTAGGAATTGGCTTACTAATATGATTATGGTCTGCTCAAGTAATAAGGTTTTTACAAAATATAAATAGTTAACATAAGACAAACATTATACTGTAATTAGCACTAGCAAAGCTGAAAGCATCTCTGTTTTTTAAAGCTTGTCTTTTAAAATATTGGTTTACTTAAAAAATCAAGCTGTCACCAAAAATGTTAAAATGCTCATGGAATCATTATTGTTGCTTAAAAAATAAATCCTTGTTTTCATGAACACAGTTGATACAACCAGACTGTACTACTGAGTTGTGATATACAGTCACATATGTTGTTTGTTTGCAGGTTGAATCAAGGGGGATTTCTATCAATGAACCATGTCCCAGGGTTCTAAATTTCCTACAGCTCATGTAAGCCTAATAAAAACTGGTTTTATTTCACTTCTGATTTGCAAAATGGAGAAATGGACAAGGGTTTTTCAGAGATGCTGAAGACCAATCACAACAATGACTTGTAGTCATGTCTAGTTATGTGTCAGTCCTACTATACGCCTTCCTTTATCATAAAAATGGGAGCTGAAGGGATTTTGTATTATTATCATCAGGTGACAATTAACCTAGAACAGATTATGTTAGCTAGAAAACTGACTTTTGCCTTTCCTAAAAGTTTTCAGTGGCAAGTCACACAGTTTGTGAGGGCAAGTTTTTGAAGTAAAACAATATCCCCAATAGGAGAACACTATGGTAAAGTTAGTACAGAGTATCTGTAGTCATTCTTACATTTTATTGTGCTTTTCTCCGCCAGACTGGATTTACACTGCCATATAATTCAGACTATCAAAGTAGATAATCCACATTGTCTGCTTTGAACTTTTATATGAGTCCACACTGATGGGGTTACACTCCCCTTGAAGGCACAGGTTCGCAGTCTGGGAGTGATCCTGGACTCATCACTGAGCTTGGAACCCCAGGTCTCGGCGGTGGCCAGGGGAGCTTTTGCACAGCTCAGGCTTGTGCACCAGCTGCGCCCGTATCTTGGGAAGTCGGACTTGGCCAGGGTGGTCTGGTTACATCCCGTATAGACTACTGCAACACTCTCTACGTGGGGCTGCCTATGAAGACTGCCCGGAAGCTGCAATTAGTCCAGCGTGCAGCAGCCAGACTACTAACAAGAGTGGGGTACAGGGAGCGCACAACTCCACTGAATGCCAATTAGCTTCCGAGCACAATTCAAAGTGCTGGTTTTAACCTACAAAACCCTATACGGTCCCGGCCCAGTTTACCTGTCCGAACGTATTCTCCCCTATGAACCATCAAGAGTGATAAGATCATCTGGAGAGGCCCTGCTCTCGGTCCCACCATCTTCACAGGTGCGTGTGGTGGGGACGAGGGACAGGCCTTTTCTGTGGTGGCCCCCAAGCTGTGGAATTCCCTCCCAAATGAAATTAGATCTGTCCCCTCCCTCCTGACTTTTAGGAAGTGGGTGAAAATGTGGCTGTGCAATGAGGCCTTCGCAGAATGAAGGAGGAGATCATGAAGCGACTTAAGTCGCTAACCACTTACATATGGATTAAGTTGGACTTGATTTTACTTTGGCGAAAGGCTTTTTAAATGTATTTATTGTATTGTATTTGATATTTTTATTGTAAATTCATGATGTTTTTAGATTTTAAATGTTAGCATTGAATACTTGCTGTTTGCCAGTCTGAGTCCCTCTTCGGAGGTGAGAAGGCCGGGGTATAAATTTTTTAAATAAATAATAATATAATCCAATAATTGTTCACTGATAGAAATCCTCCTTGATTCATCCGAGTGGGGCGTGAAGAAGGGCTGCCGGAATGGCAATGAGGAAGGAGGGGCGGTGGGGTTTCAAGGCAAACTGTGCTATGGAGAGAGAGAATAAGTTGTAGATAGGTATATGGATTGTATATGACAGTGTAGAAGGGACCTCAGTCATTGTGAATTGATTCATAGCTAAGTGGTTAATAAGCTTATCTGTGGAATAACTGTTGTTCTGTAACAACAACAGGAGTATGATATCTTTGTAGAATATGCTGGATGGGTCAACCAAATACATTTTTTTGCTTTTAACAAGTTAATGATTCTTTTTCCTTTACTATGGTGTACTTCCTGAATGGAATACAAATGGCTCTTTCAAAAACTACGTCTGTAGCCAAGGAAAAACAACAATAAGATATGTTTTGTTTTCAGTGATAAAACATAATGTCAAATGAAAAAAAATGCCCTGAACAAACCCACACACTCTTTGAATTTAAAGCTGATTTGTTTCTGACTTTTGTTTTTAAGCATTTTATTTTAAAAGGTGTTCAAAGGGAAAACTATTTGTTTTTTAAAGAAATGTTTAGAAATCACTTGTCAAAGGAATTGGCTATTATTGTAAAGCAGTGCTTCACAGAAAGCCTGAAAGTTCACTAGGAGAACCCATGTAAGTTCAGCTAGTTTACCTTCTCTTCAGGGATGGAACAAAATAGTAGGCAAATGAATGAGTCGCATTCATGTTTTTGCAAAACCACCTTAAAGTGTTTTTCACTGGTTTCCTTAAATGGGAGATGCTGTTAACATTGTTTAACTCTTATGTTATTCTTACATTAACATTCTAATTTTCAAGGACAGCTAAGGAAGAAAATAACAGCTTGCATACACATCACATTTCCTTGCTTGTTGTGGATAATCTTGAAATATACATTTGCCCATATGCTATATTCCTCTTGTATATGATGTATTAATAATAATGCGGTTATTTTGTTTCTTATAACATATGGCCAATAAAAGCATTGGTTTGGGAATACATGCTTTTCAGATAATGCTAAGATACTATGGGAGTTTTGAGTCTAACAACATCCTAAAGGTAATATTCTTTGTCCAGGTCAGGATCTAGTGCTGGACATTAGCTGATGGAACCCTAAAATCTAGGAGAAACAACAGAAAAATATCTCTTCTTCTGTGCAACCAGTTCTACAGGACACGAAAACTCTGGTTTTCTGATAACTTAAAAGGCTGAAGATGTGAAGATGAATTCAAGGAGATTCCATCCCACAGATGCTATAGAAATAGCCCCATACTAGATTTAGACCTGTTATTACCATTTATTTGTAAATACCTTTAATAGGCCATATATAATATAGAATGCCATGTCTTCTGCAAATTGCAATGGCTCAACTTCATTGTAGTGAGGCAGTGAGACATTTGGGTAGACATGGAATGTTTCAGGAGACAGGCATTCATAAAAGATAGCCAAGGTTTTTTGGAACGAAGATAATGATGGTAAACTACAATTATTGACTACAATGCAGGGGGAATCTCTGGTGTGCTCATAATGAGATGAGGAGGAAGTCAATTTCAAGCTTAATGATAAATCTGGAAAGGCCAACATAAATCATTTCCCAGGTAGGTGGAGCAGGAATAGGGTGACCTCTTTGCTGATTATTAGCATTGTGAATTTACAAAACTCACTGGTGGGTTATGTAACTGACAGGTAAACTACTGCATCAGTGCTAAACAAAAGCAGTTGAGAGCAGGAGGAGGCAATAATGCACTTCCAAGCTCTACCTTGCACTTTCTTCATAATGAAAATGCTCCTGCCAAACTGTAACATGGAAGAAAAACCAGTGTGGATGGGCATTTGAAAAATTCTTATCTCAATCAATTTAGTGGTTTAAAGTCAAATTTATATCCTCACTGAATGTTCACAGGTCTGTGGTACAAATCACCCTGCTACCATCTTAGAATCATAAAATTATAGAGTTGGAAGTGACCTCAAGGGCCATCCAGTCCAACAAAAGCTGTGCAAAGGTAATAAGAGTAATGCAGTAGACAGGAGAAGGTCTCCCACTGAGTTCAATGAGGCACACCACAATGTCCAGTAGATGGTAAAAATAAATGTATTGAATACTCAATAAGTGAAGAACAGAAACGTCGTATATTCATCAAATACAGTCATTCAAAATGCCAAAGAAAACGGCCTGTATCTTCATACTTTTAAACACATATCAGGTGTGGTGTGAGTCCTCTTAAAACCCCAATGCAAACATAGACGAAACGGAGGGAGTCCCGCATCAAATGCGTGGGGACCTCCACTCCAATGGCCAACGAGGACAACTGATGTTTACAGGGTCCCTCACTCGTTTCGACCCCCTCTGGGGTCTTTGTCAAGGCCAATCGTCAACAAAACAATAATATAAGTGGGTATCTTCCACAAAAAATCATTATACATCCATCGAAAATTCCGATATAAGCAATCCTGCCTGAAATATAAACAAACATACAATAAGAATATATATTAATAACCATCTTGATAGTTACATAATGCGGTTATGCGAAAGCAACATATATATATATATAGCATACCAATTCCTGATAATGCTCCGGCTGATGCCTCAATCACACGGCGAATGCAAAATACAATGGGTTCAACAAAGTGAAATAACAGGCACCCCATAGATTAGTGAAACGGATAAACCTGTAAGCAAATTAAATCAGAAGATCTGAGATTCCTAATTGCTCATTGAGTCCTATGGGAATCTCGCTGTGGAGTTCATGAATCCAGAAAACTTCGGCCCTCCTTAAAGCGGTATGAGTATTCCCATGTGGAAGGGCCTTCACGCTCTTTAAGCCAAAGAACCGTATTGTGTTGGGTCCATGCGCCATTTGTTTATAATTAAGATAAAGAGGAGAATCTTCAGATTGTCTCCGAATTTGAGATCAGTGTTCAGAAACACGGGTGTGCAAGCCTCTACTCGTCATCCCTACGTAAACCCGGGAACATGGGAATAAAAGTCCATACACGAGGGATTCCGTGGCGCAACTGAATGCTTCCTTGAATTGAAGAGTATATCCGATGCTGGGAATGTGTAGTTCTTTCTCCATTTATACAAATTCGCATTGTGCACAATGCCCGCATCTGTGAGTTTTTTTGGAGAGAATACTCCTTTGTATAGGTGTCCTTAATTTAGATGAGACACGAATATCACGCAGATTCTGTGTTCTCTTGTATGCAATCATGGGTGGATGGGAAAGGCCAGGTATATGTTCAATGAGGGTCCAGTATTTCAAAACAATTTTCCTGATGGCATTAGAATTGGGAGTGAGAATTAAAAGCCACACTAGACGTTGTGACGGTGGTTTCACCTTGGGTAACAATAATTGTGTTCTTGATACCTTCTCGGCCCTCTTCCTGGCTTTATCAATGGTACTAGTAGGATAGCCCCTTCTTATTAGTTTATCAGTGAGGGCCCTGGATTCCAACTGGTAGTCCTTGTCCAGAGATGAATTTCTTTTAAGTCGCAATAACTGGGAATACGGGAGATTCCCTTTGAGACTATGGGTGTGAAAACTGCGAAAGTGCAGAAGTGAGTTGCGGTCGGTTTCCTTATGGAAGCATTTGACCCGTAAATGTGCATGTTGTTTATACACAGTGACGTCCAGGAAATCCACTTGCTGTGTGTCCGAATGGAAAGAAAATTGGATCGTGGACCCCCATGAATTCATCCAGGCCTGGAAATCCTCAATGGGAGTGTCCTTCATAAGAATCAGAAATAAATCATCTATATACCTGGAGTAAAATCTAATGTGACGTGCCATCGGATTGTAAGAGAAGCACCGCTCTGGCTTCCTCATGGGGCACATTGGTGTACAGAGCATTGACATCTGCAACCATTAAAATGTCCTGTGGGTCAATGCGTAGTTGTTCAACCATGGTGATAAAATGGCCTGTATCCTTAATGTACGCTGGTTTGCTCCTAACAATTGGCTGTAACACCGTGTCGATGAAGATAGCTAGGGGTTGGGTGATACTACCCGTGCTGGCCACGATTGGTCTCCCTTGTACAGGTCTAATTTTTTAATGAACTTTTGGTAAATGGTAAAAAGAAGATATATTAGGGTGTTTGTTGATCAAAAAAGTGGCCAACTTGTTGTCAATATGACCCATAGCCTCTGCCTGATGAACAATGTTTTGAATGATGTTCGCATATCTCTTTGTAGGGTCGGAGGAAAGAGGGGTATAGTATCTAATATCTGAGAGTTGGTGATTGGCTTCGGTCACGTAATCCTTAAAATTCATGCATACAATACTTCCCCCTTTATCTGCTGCCTTTATGATAATATCTTTGTTGTTTTTAATGCCATGGAGTAACTCCATTTCATGTTTGGTCAAGTTATAGTGGGTATACTGATGTTGCTTCTGTAGTTTATTAACCTCCTTCGATACAATGTTCTCAAAGCTCCTGATATTGTCAGAAATCAGTTGGGGGGTAAAGGTGCTTTTGGTCCTAAGTTTATAATTGGGGGGTTGGGTGCTAACGTCATTTGTTTGGGTGCCAAAAAACTCCTTAAGGCGAATAAGCCTATAAAGGGAGGCGAGGTCCTTTCTAATGTCCAAATTTCTCTTGCCTGGAGTAATGACGTAGGATAATCCCTTGTTAAGAACACCCAATTCCTCCCCAGAGAACCTATAGTCCAATAGGTTGATCACTAAGTCTTGCTGCGGGCTCCCCTCCCCTTGCGAAAATTTCTCTGGGGCAAAGATGGTTGCTGTTTTCTATCGTGGAAGTTGTAACTTCCCCCCAAGGTGGAAGGTTCACCTCGGGAGGTGCTAGCTACAGTATCATGATCCTCCACTCTTTCCTCATCCGAGGGATTGGAGTATACCTCTTCCCTTGAAAATCTGATGGATCTGCTCCTATAAAGATTCGACTGTGTGCGGGCATAAACGCGATCCTTAGCATAATCCTCATTGTCCCTACGGAATTTAGAGACTTTCAGTGCTTTCAATTCGGTATACAACTTGTCGCATTGTTCTTTGATTTTGTTGAGGTCAGGGGTGGTAATAGTGTCCTTGAGGGCCTCCTTTATACCAGTGATGTCACTTTGGAGAGAAATTAATTGTTCTTTGGCCCTCTCGATCAAAAGAATCATAATGTCAGTGGAACATTTGTCCAGGATTGCGAACCACTTTTTGATGAACACTTCATCCTCCTTATATGTGCCCGGAGGCAACCGGACCCGTAGTCCGCAAGGTATGAACTTATGTCTAACGTAGTCTGCAAGTGCTCCCGCATTCATCTTAACTCTAACATGACGTAATTCTTTGGCGGTGAGGCCCTTGATTGTAGGGTTGTTGGCGGTGGGGGTTTCCGTATCCACTTCCTCCGTGGTGATGACTGGATCCCACTCGTTGAGAACTCCGCTAATATGCTCCTCCGTGTAGGAATTCGGTATGTTTTCCATCTTTTATTATCCCAACGGAACGGTATGTCCGTAGTAACACAATAACCCACTGGGGAAGTTGCACGTAAAACAAAAGCTGTGCAAAGGTAATAAGAGTAATGCAGTAGACAGGAGAAGGTCTCCCACTGAGTTCAATGAGGCAAACCACAATGTCCAGTAGATGGTAAAAATAAATGTATTGAATACTCAATAAGTGAAGAACAAAAACGTCGTATATTCATCAAATACAGTCATTCAAAATGCCAAACAAAACGGCCTGTATCTTCATACTTTTAAACACATATCAAGTGTGGTGTGAGTCCTCTTAGAACCCCAATGCAAACGTAGACGAAACGGAGGGAGTCCCGCATCAAATGCGTGGGGACCTCCACTCCAATGGCCAACGAGGACAACTGATGTTTACAGGGTCCCTCACTCGTTTCGACCCCCTCTGGGGTCTTTGTCAAGGCCAATCGTCAACAAAACAATAATATAAGTGGGTATCTTCCACAAAAAATCATTATACATCCATCGAAAATTCCGATATAAGCAATCCTGCCTGAAATATAAACAAACATACAATAAGAATATATATTAATAACCATCTTGATAGTTACATAATGCAGTTATGCGAAAGCAACCTAAATATTAAATTATATATATATAGCATACCAATATATATATATATATAGCATACCAATTCCTGATATAGAGAGGTATGTATCCTCAAAGAAATGCTCCGGCTGATGCCTCAATCACACGGCGAATGCAAAATACAACGGGTTCAACAAAGTGAAATAACAGGCACCCCATAGATTAGTGAAACGGATAAACCCATCCAGTCCAACCCCTTGCCAAGAAGCAGGAAAAACACAGGAAAATCACATTCAAAGCACCCCTGACAGATGACCATCCAGTCTCTGCTTAAAAGTCTCCAAAGAAGGACCCTCCACCACATCTTGCTTTTCTAATCATGACATATGGGGGCTTTTTTTCATTTTACTACTTGTTTTGATGTCTGTAAGAATGATCAGTGGCCTCCACACACTGTATTTTACAGTGGTTCATATAAGTGAATATTTTGGCACAGTTGTGCAGGCATCTTGCGTATGATGTAGTTGACAGGATATTATTGCCAATCTTTTGAAAAAGATTTAAATAAAATATAATATAAATTAAATTAAATAAATTAAATTAAATTAAATATAAAGTTTTAAAAAATTGTGATAAGAGACTGAGAGAAGATTAGGAAACCATGTGTAGATTGTAAAATGGAAGTATAGCTGAAGAAAAAGTAAGGAGAGATCAAATGGGTTGGTCTCTCATCAAACATCACAAGTCTTATCATAAGCAGGATGCTCCAGAATACACAGCCATTCTATAGAGTTTTTAAGTCAGTAGAGATTCAGGAGGTGAAAGTGACAGAAGCAATATTGAATTGTGTGGTATCATTCATGCAAAACTTTCCTATTTTAATGAGTCTAGAGACATAAATATATAGGAGTTTTGAAAAACTTGGTACAAATTATGAACAAGATGGTGAATTATGACCTAAATTTTGAAAATTATCCTGACAAACATGGGTTTAATCATGCCTCACATATGTTGTGCTTTATATATATATATATATATATATATATATATATATATATATATATATAAACATGGATCCCATTAGCTGGAGTTGACATTGCACTTTGCCTGAAATCTGAGGTGGAAAGTTGACTTGATTTTTGTTCAAAAAATGAAATTTCATCCATAGAAAGTACATTAAAAAGTATAACTATTTTCTATTTCTTTTGCCATAATTACATCAGAACTGCAAGTTCAGTAGCTCCTTCTGAGAAAGGGATATTACCAAATTTCTGTAGCCTTCAACTAAGTCATATTACTTGCTTTCACTTGCCACCTCTTGAACTTTTTTTATGTCTCTTGCTCTGCTGCTACTTATACACCCATATATATTCACACTCTCAACTAATGTTGATATTGCAATGAACAATTAAATATATGTTATCTTGGAAAACTGGCTGTGTTCTATTGTATGATGGCCATCTAAATTTCTCATTAGTACAATATGAAGGATCAGGCACACACAGTGTTAGGATACTCACTCTGCACCAATAATGCCCCTCTAGATAACAGGATTAGATAAGTATGGCTTTGGATCATCATGCTGTAGTTGTAATTTGTGCTATGATACCTGCCAGATACTACTACGACCAGGCATGTACCCAGGGGGTGGGAGGGCTTGGGGGCTGAAGCCTCCCCCCCCAATTCTCAGGGTGGTCCGTGAGAAGGCCTTACTGGTACATTATTTAAACTGTTATGTATATTCATATCATGATCTGACCACCATGCTCAATATATCCCATATGCATGGGGGTATTGGGATAACAATACAAAAGGTTTGCTAGGGTAGACCCTCTCCCACCTAGACACAGCCCCCACCCCCCGAATGAAACTCAGCCCCCCCCCCCCGGCTATGGCCCTGACTACGACATTGCCACTATAGGATATTTAATGAAAATGAAGGAACCCCCTAATTGGAACACCACCTTCTTTGTCTATATGCTTGGAATTGAGGGAGGTTAAAGATAAATAGGTCAAAAAAGTTTAGCATTTCTTCTGAGGTTCTAAGATGATCAAGCATCTTAGACTCAACCTGCTAAATGATTTTGAATATCTCTGACATGGAAATGCTCACCAAAGATTTGTGATTAATTGAGGCTAATCCTTATCTAATACCAAGTGTCTGAAGACTAGAGACAACATGCCATGAAATTAGTACAATTTATTTAGACCTAGTAATAATAATAAATAAACTTTTATTTATACCCTGCCACCATCTCCCATAAGGGGCTCAGGGCAGCTTAGAAATAGCACACATGGTGCCATGCCACACATAAAATACACTATCTCAACATTAAAAATACAACAATATATTTAAAACCAGACATAAAATTGACAAAAATAAAATACAAAAATAGTCGATGATTAAAAATCAATGCAATCAATTTAGACTTCCCTGGCTAAATAATAGTCTGGCTGCTGTCATAAGATTATCAAAGGCCTGTTGAAAGAACCAAGTTTTTAGTTCTTTCCAAAAGTGCTGTAGTGTGGGAGCTTGCCTAAGTTCCTTGGAGAGGGCATTCCAGAGCAGGGAGCCACTACCGAGAAGGCCCTCTCCCTTGTCTTCACCAACTGAAATGGAGGCAGAACCAAGAGGAGAGCCTCCCTTGCAGATCTTAGAGCCCATACTGGTTTATAGGGGGAGATGTGATCACAGACGTAGGCTGGATCCGAACCATGTAGAGCTTTATAGGTAATAAGCTGCACTTTGAATAGTAATGCCATCTATAGCACATGTGCAAGTTAGGGTTCATTTCCTTAAAAAGATAAATCCTTTTTATGTGCACAGAATGCCAACAATGGGATTGAAGCAAAGATGCTTTAAAATGCATTTTTTATTTCTTATTCTCAATTGTGTATATAAAGAATCTTAAGCAGATTCCCTCCTCTCTCTATAGGGAAAACCACATGAATAAGATCACTATGCCTAACATCCATACAATCTAGGAGCATCTCCTTGTCCTTATTGGGACTTTCTATTGTACCTCTTTGAAAGAAAAGGTATTTATCTCAGCAGGCCATGTTTGAGACTTCACTGACCTGAGTTTATATACTTGAATGGATTAATGGGCAGTCAGTAGATGAAATGAGTAGTGGAACCAGAGAGGTTGAATCCCAGTGTGAAGAAAGAGATGCCTTTTCTTCTTGGTATGACAAAACAGTTCACTAAAGGCTTCTTTGTATTCTCTCCTTCACTGCACAATTAATTCTGCCACTGCCAGGCAATATTGCTACTTGTATAATTACAGTCATACTAAAACTGACCTATAGACTGCCAGCTGTTAGCAATTTTCATTGCAGCAAAATGATCCATTTAATTCCTGCCTTCTTTTCTGCATTTTTATCCGGCTTTCAATTTGTAATCTAGTATTTGCCAAAATTCATACATCTCTGCATAAGGATTTTAAAAATATCTTCTATTTCATACATTAAAACCATAAAATAGTACAGGGATATCTTGACATAAGAGTTTTATTTGTTCAGTGAGCTCTTAACTCAAAAATGCTCATATCTCAATGCAAATTTCCCCATTGAATTTAATCAATTCCAGCCCCTGAGCCCCGAATGTTCCATTTTTTAAAATAAGAAAATGTACTTTATAAATAACAAGTGATGTATAAATGCACATTCACATGGAAAAATTAAAAAAGAAATATTAACTTTTAAATGGTAGAAGCACAAAGTTGTGGCACAATGGTACAAATTGCAGCAAGGAAGCACAAAGTAAAGAGGCAGAAGCACCTTTTTCTTCATACTGTACTCATTCCAGCCTCCCTTTCTCTCTTCATAAAGCGAAACATACTAGGAATAAAAACCACACAAAATCAACTAACCCAAAGTTCATAAACTTTGCGGACAAGAGCAAAGCAGACAACAATCTTCCAGGGTGTCAAGAGCACAGAAAGATGAGGAACAGAGGCATGAGGCACAAAGACTTCTCCCTTGAAGCCTTAAGGTCATGCACTCTGATACTAGTGCTTCCTTTGGCACTAACCTTTAACTAAAAATGCTACTCTTATGTTAAAGCAAAACTGGGCTGAATGACAGGTCTTAACTCAAAATGCTCTTAAGTTGGGATGCTCTTAGGTAGAGGTTCCACTGTATATCATTTGTCTATCTAATTTGATAGATTCCCAACATAAATTATATTATGGCACCACCCAACCCATTCCTAAAAATTACTAGTCTTTTTGATTTACTGGGCTCTAATAGCTAATGCCCCCCATAGTGAAAACACACTAAATAATTATCAGCAACCCAGTATAAAGGTCACCAATCTTCACAGGATTAGGAAAGCACAGATCTCAAAGGCAAAAAAGTTTCAGAAATAGGATGCGTAGCCTTAAACATTTTATCAACTATATGTTGTGGTATGTAAGAAAATGCAATGATAGATTAGGCTAATGGGATGAAATAAGAAGCATGCAACCACGGTATGTGTGGATTGCTTATGTCCAAAATTAGTACATACACCTCTATAGACAGGAATTGATAGAAGAAAGCTGCTTGGACAGAACAGAACATTGAATCTTCTCATGACTACATCACAAAACTAAATAAAGTGGGCATGACACTGGTGGATTCAGTACTGGCTGCAAAAGTGTATGTATCATTTAAATTATTTACTACTCTAGTGGAAGAATTGTACCACCCAATTTCTATGAGTGTAATTTACCTGTCACTGGTTTGTTCACAGGCTGTAATGATGGAGGTTATCAGCATTTTCATGGTGTTCAATGAGGAGATGACCTTTAAGTGTTGTTTGGAAATGGGCTCATTTAGAGGGCTTGGATGTTCATTTTATGCCCTTTCTTTCTTTCTTTCTTTCTTTCTTTCTTTCTTTCTTTCTTGGGGTCTACGTTTGGGAGCAATTTTGATGACCATAGTGGATCAAATTGGTTGGTGGTCTGTCCAGCAGTCATCACCACTTGTCATAGCTCTTGTAAGAAGTATACATCAGCAGTCTCTGACATGTATAATTGCATAGTCTAAGAAGTGCCAAGGCTTTGACCAGGACTACTTCCATGCTGTCTTAAATTTATTTTTCTGGTGGAACAATATGTTGGTGATGACAAGTTTGTATTCCACACATTTGGTGAGAAGTTGGACGCCATTTGAGTTGCTGTTTCTAACTCCACCTTTCCCTGTGATCCATGGCCACAGGTCAAAATCTCACTCAACTTTTGCATTAAAATCACAAAGTATGATGATTTTATTTATTATTTATTATTTATTTACTTTATTTATACCCCGTCTTTCTCTACACCAAGTGGGACTCAAGGTGGCTTCCAATCGCACCACCATGGTGCGTTAAAACATACAGACATCAGTTAAAAGCATAAATTAAAATTAAACATAATAATCATAGTTTAAAATATATTCAATAAATCGTATCATACAGAGTCAGAGTCATTCTGAGGTGAATACACATATTGACCTGCTTAAGTATCTTGGATAGGATGGCACTGAACTAACAGTAGGATTTTCCTTTGATGTCTTTGTCAGTATCTAGTGTTGGTACATAGACACTTATGATAGTTGCCTGCAGGTTTTTTGGCAAGATTAATTTGGAGGCATGAGAGTCATTTGTTAATGCCAATTGGTGCTTCAGACAGATGCTTCATCAAATCATTTCTGATAGCAAAGCTAACTCTGTTCCATGTTCCAAAATTCATTTGTCTTTTTTGACCACAAGATGGTGATGTGGCAGCCCAGTCAGGTATAAATAAGAGAGGTGGACTATGTTTAGGGCACCTTTTTTAGCCATCTCCCCATATGGGGTGAGCTGACTGGATACAGTTGCTGGAACTGTTCAACTTCTCCAGACCTTGAGTTAGAATGATTGAATCAATATCCATCACCCCTGTACGTGTCTGTGACTAGGGGCTTCCAGATTTCACAGTCCTGCTTCCATCTCCACTTGCTGATCATCATTAGACTTTTTTTTGGTTTCTATTTTTCTGTGTGTGGATTTGTATTATGTGTGGAGATCAGTGCACAGCAATCAACAAAGAGTCTTCACAGATCGAATTTTTGATCCAATGGCATTATTAGCATGATGACCAGTGGCCTCTCATCTGTTGCAACTTCCTTCTGCCTTCACAGCCATTGTAATATGTACCATGTTATCATCCACCTGCTCTGCCATTGAGGGCTTCAAATTGTTCATTGTCTGGCTCCTCTTCTGTGACAACCAAGGGAAACCCCTCTAGGAGTACATTATTCCTACAGCTTTGCTTATAAGTTCACTGGAATTCACAAGTCCTCTCACCACAACAATCCAGTGAGGGGGAGTTTAGCTGTGATGTCATCATGTGTATGCGTGTGTGTGTGTGTGTGTAGGGGAGAAGCATAGGAGCAGCAAATATTAAGTTGTCTCACATAAAGGTACCTGGGACTTCCTTTCAGGTTGGTTGGCCCACATTTTTGTGTGCTGTCATGTATCTGTGGAGATAAATGCTAATACAGTTCCTGGTTATAAGTTATTTGTCATTTATTTATTTGTCTCGTTTTTCTACCGCCCCTCTCAGCCCGAAGGCGACTCGGGACGGTTTACACAGGCAGTCTCTGCCCTCAATACAACACAGCAACAAGTCAACCCCCCCCCCCAGAAAAAAACATATAATAACAATTTAACAATTAAAAACATACAATTGCAGCCTCAGCGTCATGTTGAAATCAGTTTCCATCACATCGTTGTCATTCCTTATATCCAATTAAGCCTTATATTTCATCAACAAATTCCTGCTCAAATAACCAGGTCTTGACTTTCTTGTGAAACGTCAGGAGGGAGGGGGCCGATAAGTTAGCAATAGTTTGTTTTAATTATCTCAGAATATAATAATTTCTTATTAAACTGAATAAAGAATAACCATATTAGCTATCAGAGGTGTGAAACTTCATTTTTTTGGATCTAATTTATTATATTTGTACATATGAAGCAAGAAACACAAGGGGAGGCCACACAAAAAACTTAAGATTCAAAACACTGACTTGTGACTTTCAGATGAGTTATGTAAGTCCCGTAAATGACTCCAGCTCTCTGTCACGGGCATCACTTCTCCCCCAAAAGGGCTGAGTTTGGTTCCCCCAATGGGCCCTGAGAAGGATGGTGAAGCTGGAATGGAGAAAGAAGCTCTGCTTTTTCCCCAAAGGGGGGAAATGAGGGAGCCCAGGGAGGGAGACCTGGTTGAATAGCCAGGCAAGGAAGAAGCCCCTCCACACATGGCTGGCCCGGAGAGAGAGGCAGAGACCACACTCACATTGAGGCTTTAATGCAGGAAGTGAGCAGAATTCTAGGAAATCTAGTTTAGGGCAGGGCCTTTTGAGTTTCTTGGCACTGCTGACCTGGAGGCAATGCAGTATCAGTGTTTTAAAAGCAACTTCTCCAACTTGGAGAGAGAAATCCCAAGCCCTGCAGATCTGAAGGCAATGTAGCACCTCCATTTTAAAAGTAGCTTAGAATCATAGACTCATAGAACCTTAGAGCTGGAAGAGACCTCATGGGCCATCCAGTCCACCCCCCCCCCTGCTAAGAAGCAGGAAATCGCATTCAAAGCAACCCCGACAGATGGTCATTCAGATGCTGTCAGATCCCTGTAACTATAAGATGGACCCTAAATATGGTTTGAATTTCAGATTCATATTATTAGCTCTGCACATTCTTTGTCAGTGTACTAAATTGTTCTGTTCTGACTGGTATGTTTTTTTCAATTCTGTCATTATAAGATAGTGGAAAAGATAATATGCAGGAATTCTGGCGTTTGATATGAAAACTCTGACATAATAGAGTAATTGGTAGTAATGTATCCTAACATGGGCTCTGTTTCTTTAATGTAAAAGAAATAAAGAGGGAATATCAATATGTTTTGTGTCTTTACACTGCTTTTCAAATAAGTAAACCTTTAGCCTACATTCTGCTGATTGTTACATACATACATCATATGTAGCATTGTATACAAAAGTTTTTTGTTGTTTATTTGTTCAGTCATTTCTGACTCTTCGTGACCTCATGGATCACTCCAAGCCAGAGTTCCCTGTCAGCTATGGTGACCCCCATATCTTTCAAGGTCAAGCCAGTCACTTCAAGAATAACATCCATCCATCTTACCCCTTGGTTGGCCCCTCTTCCCTTTTCCTTCCATTTCCCCAGTATCATTATGTTCTTCAAGGTATCCTGTCTTCTCATTATGTGGCCAAAGTATTTCATATTTGCCTCTAATATCCTTCCCTCCAGTGAGCTGTCAGGAATTATTTCCTGGAGTATGGATTGATTTGATCTTTTTGTGGTCCAAGACACTCTCAGAATTTCCCTCCAGCATCACAGTTCAAAAGCATCTATCTTCCTTTGCTCAGGCTTCCTTATGGTTCAGCTCTCACATCCATAGGTTACTAAAGGGAATAGTACTGCTTTAACTATGCGGATCTTTGTTGCCAGTATTTTCTTGAATATTAAAACAAATATATGAAATCTATATCAAATAAAAAGTAAAAATATGATTGGCATTGTGATCAAAATATTTCCGATTTCGTATTACTTAGGTCTGGACAAAACATAAAAAGTAGAGTTTTATGAATAGTGAAATACAGTAGAGTCTCACTTATCCAACATAAACGGGCCAGCAGAATGTTGGATAAGGGAAAATGTTGGATAATAAGGATAGATTAAGGGAAAGCCTTTTAAATGTCAGATTACATTATGATTTTACAAATTAAGCAACAAACTATCATGTTTTACAACAAATCAACAAATAAGCAGTTCAATACATGGTGATGTTATGCAGTCATTACTGTATGTGGATCTGGGTGGGAGGCAGACAGCGTTGGATAATACAGAATGTTGGCTGAGCGAAGGTTGGATAAGCGAGACTCTATTGTAGTTGCCAAGAACTCGTGTGATGTCTTGATGCAATTAGTTAAATATGAGAGCAATTTTAAAAGAAAAACATCTAGAGTTCCATCTTATTCCTGATTACCTAAGAGCAAGTTACACGTCCACTATACAGCCCATCAATTTCCTTTAAAGAACCAAATATTTCATGTATTTCTGTTCTGAGACCTTAAATTTTTAAAATATTTAAATCTGCTTAATTGTTTCTGAAAGGCATTAATTATACTTTTATGAATTATAATGTTCATCACATTGTCAGAGTTTCCATTGACTTACAAGAATATTCCACCTGTTTTCAATTTATATTGTACCACAAGTACATTTTTAGAATACTGAAGAAGTCTCAAAGCGCTTACAATACTCTTGTATCTACTGCAAAGCTCTTATTGTGTGCTTACAAGTCTAACTTTTCTATTTTGAACTAGAAATACATACAGGAGAGCTTCGGGTTTTATCTCTTCAGATCCCCTGTCAGATATTTTATTTATTTCTCCTAGCTGCTTAAATTCTCTCCAATAATATTGTCTTAACTTGTGCTGCTTGCAGCCTATTTTACCTGAAGTCATAATCCTTCAGCTGAGACATCCAAATTTGTTTCTACAGCAACCATTGTGATAAGAGAGAATAGATACTTCAGATATGAAGAAAGAGGCATGAGAAACTGAAACAGTTAAGCAAATTCCTTGCTTTCATGCAACAAGGCCCATGCAATAATAAAAAGACGGCACATTTTAAAACGACCCTGACATAAGGATGGATTTTCAAAATGTTTGAAGTATTATAAATTGGCATATTCTGCCGCGATACCTAATGCTAATTCCTGACAAGAGTTTAAAGCTAGTAAGTTTGGTCTTACAGTGGAACCTTGACTTAAGAGCATCCCAACTTATGTACACTTTGAGTTAAGAGTCATTGCTCAGCCAAGTTTTTTCTTTAATATACTACCAGCATTTTTAGTTAAGATCTTGTGTCAAAGGGAGCACTAGTACCAGAGTACAGGGCTTTAGGGCTTCAGGGGAGCAGCCTCCATGCCTCATGCCTCTATGCCTTGTGCCTCTGTGCCCTTGTCTGTTTTGGGAGATTCCTGTCTGCTGTCTGCTTTGCTCTTGTCTACTTTGAGGGACTTTGGGTTAGCTGATTTTGTGTGGTTTTTATTCTTGGTATGTTTGGCTTCATGAAGAGAGAGAGGGAGGCTACAAGGTCATACCATTTGAAAGTTGATCTACCTTTTTATTGTTCCATGTGAATGTGCATTTATAGATTGTTATTTATAAAGTACATTTTCTTATTTTAAAACATGTAACAAAAATGGGAGGGGAGTGTTGGTGGACTGTAACATATTAATAGCATTACATTGCATTTCAATGAGAAAAATCACTTTGAGAGCAGAGTGATTTGAATTAATAGCTCAGTCACAACTAATTAAATTACTAAATCTAGGTATCACTGTATATGGATGCAGAACCAACCATATGCTAAGGTGGAGTTGAACAAAAACCCTATATTTATCCTATATAACCAGAAACCATGGTGAAGCAATCCTACTTATATTTTGAAAATTGTATGAAAGATAGATATGAAACTTGATAGCATAGAAGAGGTATGGTTGAAGATGGTCTGTGTCCATTCCCAAGTAGGTTTTTAAAGGTAGGTTGTTTATAGGATGTTAAAATTTGACAAGTCTTCTACAGTAGTTTAATAGGTTTTGGCAATTTTCTTCTTCTAATGGACCTTATCAGCTAGTTCTCCATTTGTACAGTGCCTTTACTCTGTCAAGTCAGGGAGAAGGTATAGCAGAAACTTTGCCTCAGCAGTCAGCACTACTGTAACATGTTTGGATCTTTTTTAATAAGGTTTTTTCCAGTTTGTTTTATCTGTTTCACAAGGCCTAGAAGTATGCCCTGTTCTCTGGAGTGGGCAAGAAGCAAGGTACTATAAAATGTAAGTGAATGATACTGGTTGCTAGAAAGATGATGGAGAATGCCAAGGAACAAGAAGCAAGAGACCAAAGTAATGGATTACTTGGATGGGGAAAAGTCCATGAGGTCTATAGAAGTGGGCAAGCCCATGTCAGCAGCAGGGACATTATGGAATAACATGAGCCTACTAGGCATGGTTAGGTCCAGTCGGAATCTTTGTAATTTGGATTAAATTTGGATCAAATTCCTTTTTGAAGTGATTTCGAAATGATTTGGGAACCCAAAAGTATCCTTGCCATTTCAAATTCACTGTCGCCATCTTTGTTCCGACTCAGGAAGTGAATCAGAAGAGACCCAGCGTTTGGAAGCAAGCAGCAGCTTGCATGCTGTGATGCTTGCCTCCAGCCAATGAGGGGAAACCATGTGGGGAGGGGCGGGGTTTGGCATGGCAGCGATTGCCCTTTAAAAAGGCCAGCACATGCCTCGTGAGTGCATTAGGCATTTTAGGTACTGCTGCACAATTCTATGGTTAATGTCCAACATAAGTTTACAACAGAAATGCTGTGGAAAACCTAGAAATGCATGGAGGACTGTTCTCTTCAAGTAAAAATATATAGTGTTTTCACTATTATTTATATCTGCAAATGTGGAGAGACGACTTCATATATCAGTAATTGTCAGGGGATAATGCCAAACAACATTTATTTCTAATATTGTGCCAGATCTCAGACATTTTAACTCTTTCAAAGAGACTTTAAATGTTTACTGAATAACAGTGTTTCTAACCAAAAGCAGAGTGGCCTTCCCCAGCGTCCAGATAAAAGAGTCTTGCAGAATATGCAGTTGATACATTTATTGATATCAGGTATGTGTGCAAGTCAGAGAAATGAATAGAGAAAAAAAACTACACTAATTCAAGCACTTTCAATCTTTCCCCTCTTTTAGCAATGTACAACAATATGTTAAGAGGAGAGATGCCTGGAGGGGGGCGGGGGGCGGCGGGAAGTGCAAGTAGGTGGTGGCATTTTAAAATATATATATAAACACATTACTTTTGAGAAAAGTTTTCTCACATCTGGAGAGACTAAGAATGGAAAGACTATTTGAAGTATTCAAAAATATTTTTGAAAAGAAACATTTTCCTCAATTGCCAAGTACCTCTCGTGACAATCTTAGTTATCTGAGAACATTTGCAGTATGAGACTTATTCTATATAAGTCACCCCACCTCCAAAAGTAGCCTCTTCTATGAAGAAATACTTTCATTTTCAGAAAATATTATTTGCGGTACAAAATATGTCTGAATTTTTATAGAATAAGTCCCCAAACACATCCTTTTCCCCCCGAGAAACATTATTTAAAGAAGACATCAAAATGCTATTTTTAAATTAAAATGTTCCATCCCTTGCTGGTATCTAATTTCATACTTTCATTTCTATCTATTTTTTACAAATACATTTTAATTTACATCACCTTCTGTGTTAATCATCCATTACTAACATCCAAACTCTGCATTAAACATTGCATGAGCAGACCCACTCCAAAAAGATAAGCTCCCTGCTTTTGGATCTTTCACATGTGATTGTATTTGTATATCTCTGAAGAAGCTGCATAGCTGCATAGAGCACCCCAAGACCTTTCACAGCTTGAGGCTGAGCAGCAAATGCTGCCTGTTCAATTGCAAGTCATTTGTACAAAACCTACTAACAGTCAAGTTATTTAAGTACACTAGGTAAAAAATTCCACAAGTGTCTTATGCTTGCAGGCAGTAAATGTCTAAACCAAGGGTTCTTAAAGTGTGCTCCGTGCAGCCCTTGAGGCTCCACGAAGCATACTGAAGAACCCCACATTTCCCTCCTTTCCCTCCCTTCTCCTTTCCCCTCCAAGCTTTCCCTCCTCTTTTCTCTTCCTCCTTTCCCCCCTGCTTCCCTTGTCCAAAAAGCCTTTTCCCTTTGCCTTCCTTGCTTCCAAAACCCTATTTATCTCCCACCACTCAGGGGGTGCTTTGATTGTGCTTTTTCTGTATGTCAGAAGGGGGTTGGACTGGATGGCCGCTGGATTTGCTCCTATTACTATTATTATTACAAAGACTGGGTAGCTATCTAGTTTTTTTTGGGGGGGGGGGGGCTTTGATTGTGCTTCATGAACATTTATTGCAGCTCCAGAATAAACTTTTGCTTCAAAAAGGGATCTATGACTGAAAAAATTTGAGAACCTCTGGTCTAAACAGGCATATCTCTTAAGGGAAATAGTTACACAGAGGTCAATGCATTGCACAGGTAATCTCAGAAGATGATGAGGTGCAAGGATAATTAGAATATCATTACACAAAACCAGTAGGTCAAATATCGAAAGCCAAAAGAGATGAGACAATAAGCCATTAAATGTGCAACCAAGCCTTGGGTCAAGAATGCCAGGACATCCAAGAACACCAAGAATATAGCCAGTCAAAAATGTTTAAGGTTGTGAATAACTAAGAATCCACAGAAGGGATGGGACATTTATTGATGGCTGCCTCTAGATTTAAGTGATTGCTTAGGCAACTTATGTCTAACAGATGGTTCCTTCCTATGATGTTTTCCAGGCACCAGAGGGCACAAATCCAGTATTTGTTGTCTTGCTAAGGAGGGAGTGCCTCATTTGATTCAACCCCTAACTTCTCAGATTTGGGAAAAAGTTGTGAGAAACACCTTGCAATACAACATTTCTGCTTTCATTTGATGGCACTAAGAATCTCTTTTCATTCAAAACAGTAAAAAAAATTGTAATGAGTGACTAATAATTTGCTGCCCTTTCATGACATTAAAAAACCTCTAATGGTTGGGCCAGCCCTCCTTAGCAGGTTAGGGCCCACATTTTCCCTTTTTGGCTGCTTTGTGGTGAAACCTTACTTTTCCAGAAATGGCTTACATATTTAATTTAGACATATACATTGTGACACTTCTAATCTTTCTCAGGAGATTCATTCTTGATTTTTCAGCTGCTCTAAGCTGCACAAAAACTTTCTCCTTGTGTGATCCTATCCTTTCAGATGTATGGCACTAGCAGAGCTCTCAGAAAATTGAAGGTATGTACTTGTAGGAATTCTTGGAGTGACAACGACAGAGGAATAGATTTGCCACCAATTAAGAAATGGATCCACCAACTGTAGTCTATTCTCTCTCTTTTTTCTTAACATGACACCTACATGGACCATGATTGTTTATTAGGAGTAGAAAATGAAGTGGGTGGGAGCTGCATTCATTTCATCTTAATTTGATAATTTGGTAAAAGCCACAAATTTAGATTGGCCTTTTACTCTGAGGGAAATGCCACATTCAGGTGTATTAATTTTTAATTAAGCATATACTAATCTGTTTACAGTTAGTTGCTTGCTTTTAGAAAACAATTTTCTTGAAGACAGAGTTGGTTTTCCAAAATGTGCTGCATTTTAAAGATGTTACAGAAAATGCACCATTTAACCTTTGAACATGAGCTTTGAAAATTGAAAAGAAATTTCTTACCTCACTCCTCTTAAATAAACAAATCTAACACCGTTTTATGCATTCCTGTATTGTTTAATATGGTACTTTACTCATTCACACCTGCATGTTTGAAATAACATATATCACTAGGACATTAAACATTTTTTTCTGCTAAGATTATTCACATTGGTCATATATGGAATATAGTAATTAATGCTTGGAGGTAAGAATCTGTTGCTGGTTTTTGTTTGGATTATTTTTGCACCTCGTAACCTTTCTTATAACCTTGGGCCTGTATAATCTCATTAAAAATTAAATTGCTTATTATACCCTAGCATCAATTTCCACTTTGACCACAAAGCACAATTGCTAAGTAGATTTACCTAGAACATATTTCATTAATGAGAAGAGATGAGTCAAATTTAACAATTTCAATGCCAAAACACGCACACAATACCTCTGTAGAAAAAAAATCCACAAAATCAGTTATGCATTAAAGATAAATTAATCTTTCTTTTTTATTTCTCTAATATAAACAATGTGGTTGACTAAATAGTATCATTAATATTTATTATTTGAGCATTTTAAATATTTTCTTTTAACTGTTGCAATGGAAGACCATGGGAATAGTTCCATTATGCTTTATGTAAGACATATTCCTATCACTGAAGAACATATTCCCAAATGAAAGCCATTAGACACTCATATGCAGTAACCTATGCAGTTACATGAGAACAAGCACCATTAAACGCAAAGTAACTTATTTCTATGCAAGGATGCAGAACATTTCACTGAAATACAAATAGAATGATACATTAATCTATTTTCTATGGGGGTTTTTCTGGCTAGAAAATTGCCATCATATACTTTTCAACAAAGTTTGCTAGCATTTTTATAATTTTCCCTTGAAAATTCCCTTGATATTTTAGCTAAACAGTCTTCCTCTAACCCAGTTTTTTGAGATGAAATCTAATATTTCTATTTTGAGAAAGACAGTAAAGGTGAAAGCCTATTGTTTAAAACTGTGCATTGACTGTGTTCTCAGAGTATGTATGGTTCCCTTATATACATCAAAACCTATATTTTTAAAATATATGGTACATGGTCATTGTCAAAGGTAGTCAATGATAAAAGTTTGCTTTGTCAATACTAAAACTACTGGCCCAAAAACTTTAAATCCCGTATCATTGGTTTCTTGGTGGTCGACTACATTTATCATACAAACATAATCAAATCTGCCTTCAGAACAGTTTCTTTGACATGGATCTACACATGAATTCATTTGGCCTACAGTTTCATGCAGGTTTCCAAAATACATTGCTCAATTTTTAGGCATGTAGAAAAGACCAAAGTGCTTTCTTCCTATGATTCTTGTATCAAGATGATACAAAAAAACTACGAGCTTAGTGACAAACTGATGTATTTCTGCTGTTCTTCTGCTCTCAGCTGCCACTCTAATCATCTACCTGGAGTATGCACATTATCTTTCTTTTGGCTATTTGAAAACCAAACTTGGATTCACAGCTCTGATGTTCCCCATAGTGTCATCGTTACCAGGAATCACATTGCGTTTCACTGCTATTTTCTCCCTCTTCAGATATACTTGTTATCCATTGTGTTTCAGCCATTTTCTAGTACTCCATGAAGCACCATAAATATGCAAAAGGGTTGTGGTACTTCCACCCTTAGGAAAATAATAAATAGATTGCAGTGGGAATCAAGATTGTTAAAGTATTCATAGATTTCTTTTAAACAACTTCCACTAAACTAACAAACAAAGCTTCTTTGTGAGCTGTATTAGATGTTAAGTGATCAAAACTATATCCTATCTTGGTGCAAGTATTCCCCTACTCTGAATCCCCACATGTGTATAGACCAATTTTAAACGTATTGCCATTTTGAAAATTTCTCTAAATCTTTCATATTATTCATGTATTCATAGCCTTATTTTTCCCTCTTATTTGCTAAAAAGTACTGTCTGCTGGGGTCTTCCATGTAGTGGAGTTGTGGATCTATATAAGTTTTTATTACAAATTTTAATGGAGGTGTACGAAGTGCTAAAACCAAACAGGATCAGAAACTTGGATGACATCATTACATTGTAGACTTACAGTATATCCAGATAGATTTATTGATCTTTTGATATAGAACTCACGGTCAACCCTACAGTTTGCTGCACAATAAACTAAAATAAAACATCAAATGAAAAAAACTGATGCAATATTTTGTTACTTTGTGTAATAATCACCCTGTCTCTGGTTTATGATTCTCCAATCTTTCCTCACAATATCCTCCCCCCCCCCCTTATCACAAAAAAAATTATCAGGGAATAAAAATCAAAGAACAGTGTTTTCTGATATGTAATATATTTGGCCAGAAACACCTTTGCCATATTAACATTAATTAACGTTTTGTATGGTTTTTCAATTTTATATTTTAGGCTAGTGTTATTGACTTGTATTATATGGGTGATTCACACTTTGAAAAAAATACCCATATTTAATCAAATCTAATGCTCACCTATTTTTGGCTAAATTACCTTGCCGAAATTAGGGTGAGCATTAGATTTACATAATATGGTAATTTTAGCTAAAAGAGGTGAGCATTAGATTTGAGTAAATAGAATATATCATATTTCACACATGAAAACTATATGCAGTGGAGAACAGAACCAAACAGTAATAGCTACAGTATATTGAGCATGTCTGCCAGTTTTAATTTTCTTTAAGAGGATCACAATCACCTATGTTTTGCTAGTTGTGACTTCATATTTCCGATGAAAGGAACAAATAGTAGTTGTTTCTTCTAACAAAAGAAACTTTGATACTGTTAATCAGTACTGCATGTCTGTATATGATGATGATAAATTTATTTCTTATCCACCTCTATTTGCGGCTTTATGTCTTTTAATTGTTAACACTAGTAATTGTACTGCTTGAATAAGGTATGTTCACAGTGTTCTTACCTATTTATGATAAACACAATTTTAAATAACCTTTCCAAAATACTTCTTTTCCCGTTATGGTATTCTCTCATGCTTGCAATCACTCTATGAGGACTAACTACATCTTATATACATCCTGCCTTTTTTGTTGAACACCCACCTTGGTTAACCTGCTGTATTCTATCTTAGCCCCAATAATATTTGTCAAATTTTAAGTGTTTTAAAGGATCTAATATGTTAATAATGTGAATGTATTATGTCTTGTTTTTAATTTTTTATTTCATTTCAGCACTGAATGTTTGCCAATGTGTTTTACTTATGAAGATAGGGTGGGCTATAAATAAAGTATTATTATTATTATTCTCACACAAAAACACAGTATGTCACAGCAAACAAAATATATATGCTGGATTTCGTATCACAAAATCACGAATCGAACACTTCTGAAGCGTCTTGGACTGTGTGATGTATTTTTGAATGATGTGCGCAGATCCAAGTAAGATGGCCTTTTGCAGTTGATAGATCATGATTTTGTCAATGTTTATTGTTTCCAAATGCTGGCTGAGATCTTTTGGCATGGCACCCAATGACCACTGGGACCACCTATACTGGTTTATGCCAGAGCCTTTGCAGTTTGATTTTGAGGTCCTGATAATGGCAGCGTTTTTCTTGTTGTTTTTCCTCAATGCAACTGTCACCTGGTATGGCGACATCAATAATTCAAACATTTTTCTTTTCCACAATCGTGATGTCTGGTGTATTGTGTTCCAAAATTTTGTCAGTCTGGATTCGGAAGTTGCGTCTTCTTCTTCTTCTTCTTCCTCTTCCTCTACTTCTCCTCCTCCTCCTTCTTCTTCGCTTCAAGATTTGTTAGAGAAAATAAACATTCACTAATGGCATTCAGATTGGGATAGTACTGTATGGGTTATGGAACTTTTCCCCTTTTTGTGACTCCAACTGGGATGTGGGCTATTTCTGATATTTGCATATGAAGAACACTCCCACTGAAGTAAACAAGAGTTTCTTTAATTTGCAAATGATAAGGACACACACACTGTGAACCAGAGGGAATCTTGAATGGACAATGTTAAATGGAGTCCAGTTATTTTGGGGGGGGAGAGCGAGAGATAGTCAGGTTTTTTTTAAGATAAACAAATACGTTAGAACAGAAAACTTTCTTTCCTTGATACAAGTTGTGCTACAAATGAAAGTTTCTGTTTTTAAAAAAAATGTTTTTGAAGTTATTGTCGTCCTTGGCACTAGCTTTACATTATAGTTGACAGTTGCTTTAAAAATTCAAGGATCTATGTCATAAAACACCTCTATGGATTGCCATACAAAAAGCTTTTCAAATGGTTGACAAGGGTGTAATAGATAAATGGGCTACTTATCAAGACTTCCTGTGATTTAATTTTTTTAAAAGAATTGACGTTAGGTAATTTTCAGTGTTACTTGTACAGACCGATTTCTGAGAAATTTTTGGTTAAAAAGGGATATAATTTGGAGGAAAATAAATTGGAGTTAGAATTGAAGTTATATCCAAACCAATAAGATTGGAAAGTTGTATAAACTTTTATTGAAAACCGACATGGAGGAGGAAGAGATTAGAGGTAGTATGATGAATGGGCACAAAATGTTAGCAATAATATGTAGAGAAAATGTGGTCAAAAGTTTTTTTGTGTTACAAATTAAAGGAATATTTTTATAAGATGATGTATAGTTGGTATTTGAACCCTGAATAACTAGCAAAAATGTATACAAAGGGTTTAAAATTTATGTTGGAAATGTGTACCGATTCAGAAAATGTTTAAAAGAAGATTTCAATTGAAATTAGAAATGTGTTTGTTGGGATTAACAGAGAACCAAATTTAGAGCAGCATGAAAGACTGTTAACATATATGATAAGTACAGAAACATTACTATAATGTATAGGAAGAAATAGAAGGGTGCTTATTTATTTAATGTGTCAGAAGCAAGTTGAGGGTACAGTTAAAATGCATTCAAAAACACGAACAAAGTTTAAGAAAACTTGGCATTATGCTAAATGTCCTTTGACCAGAAGCTGGCCACTTGGAGTGCCACTGGTGTGGCTGAAAAGGTCCTCCATTGTGCATGTGGCAGATCTCAGGTTGCATTGTAGTGAGTGGTCTGTGGTTTGCTCTTCTCCACACTTGCATGTCGTGGACTCCACTTTGTAGCCCCATTTCTTAAGGTTGACTCTGCATCTCGTGGTGCCAGAGCCTAGCCTCTTCAGTGTCTTACAGGTCTCCCAATCTACTGTGTGTCCAGGAGGAAGTTTCTCATCCAGTCTTAGCCACTGGTTAAGGTGCTGGGTTTTGATCTACCACTCTTGTATTCTCACTTGCTGAAGTGTTCCTGCGAATATCTCTCTTGATCTTAGGAAGCTGTTTCTTGATTTAAACCATTGGCATGCTGGCTGATATCCGAACAGAGGATGGGCTGGAGATGTCACTGTCTTGCTCATTTCATTATTGGCTGCTATTTCCCAACAGATGTCTGGTGGTGCAATATCAGGTAAACTGTATAATTTTTCCAGTGGTGTGGGGCATAGGCATCCTGTGATAATGTGGCATGTTTCATTAAGAGCCACATCCACTGCTTTAATGTCATGCTATATTTTTCACACTGGGCATGCGTATTCAGCAGCAGAGTAGCAAAGCACAAGGGCAGATGGCTTCACTGTATCTGGTTGTGATCCCCAGGTTATGCCATTTGACTTTCGTATGATGTTATTTTTAGCACCCACTTTTTTCTGATATTCCATCAAAAGATGACTGGACATTAACATACGAATTGACAGAATTGGCAGAAATCAACAAGTTAAGAAAGAAGAAGTCATTGAAAATTATGGAAAACTGGGAACTTTTAATTGTCTTTTTATAAAAATGAAGAGAAAAGCTAGTGTCTGTGAAGTTTGAAAATTAGTACATATGATTAAGATATGGAAGTTTTAAGTAATAAGAATATAGGAAAAGTAGGATTTAAAAATAGAACTTACATTGGCAGGAAAGATAGAATCCAAATTTTAATTGCCTTATCTCTCTCTAAAGTAAATCTTTTTTCTATTTGTATTTTATTATTTTATAGTTAATTTGTAGTTAGTAGGTACTGTTTTGTGCAATGTATTTTGTTGTGTCATTTTTAAAATGCATGTTCCTTTTCCTTTTATTTTTGAATGAAGATTGTATTCAATAAAATAGTATTATTATTTTTAAAGTTGTTTCCTTTTAGTTTTTAGTGTATTGTGTTGCATTCTTTCCTACCCCTTCACTTGCCACCAGATTTGTTTCATTGGTATTTGTGTCCAGTTTGCACAAACATTAAAAACCTAAGTTCACTTTCTTTTGCTAGGTTATGGAAAATAATATTGTAAATATCTTTTAATCCAAAAAACTGCATATAGAATAGTTGGTTGAATTGGTTGCTCTAACTGCAAAGGTGCCTCCATTTTCAATATCCATTTTCAATATGCGTTTATTTATAAGCATGTGTACATTTCTTACACTGCTATAACAGAGCACCAAATAATGAAAACAAACACTGTCCCCGTGGAAGTATTAATCTCAAAAATTATGATACTCCCCCCCCCCTAAAATAACAAAAGTCAAAATGTTCAGTACAGTAACCTTGAGATGGTAAAGAATCGTGGAAAACCTTGAGCAAAATAAATTTCTGGTCTTAAAAGTTTCTGAATTAAGTTATACTATAAACATGACCCAAATGACTTTTATATAAGAACCTGTTCTTTTCAAAGAGAGAAATGCTTACAGTAAAGCTGTACTTCAAATTCAGCAAGGAATTTTGAATGCTGGTTTCGATTTACGAGAAACAAACTTCCTAGACTCTTCCAATAAAGTGAGTGGTACAGGGTTTATTTACACTGAAATCAACGCAACAAGAAGATAACCACAAAATATTGGCTTTTCCCAAGCTGTTCATAATGCAGATAAGATCATATTGCTACATAGTTTTGGACTGCTTGAATTTACTTTATGCCACCTTGAGACCATTATGCAGCATATGAGGCATACTTTAATAAATATTTTTAAAAAAACAGGTGAAATGAATATGTTTTTATATCAGGTAGCTGATCAATTTATCTGCAACAGCTTTATTTTGATTCCTCATGCTACTCATGCTACTATACCTTTCCAAAACCCATTCTTTCTCATGATGATCTTAAAATCTGGTACTATTTCCTTGATACTGGAAATCCACCTTTCACTACTCTCTTTGTAACTGGTCAAGAACTGAGGAATCAATGTGGTAAAGCATTTTCTTCTCCTTTGGTAACAGCTGCCTACCATCCAATAGCAACTGTCCCTATTGATGTTTCAGCTGTCACACAAGATCAGATTTATAAACAAGGGAAAGTATTGCCATGAATGATGCACCAGGAGGAAAAAAGTAGGCTTTATACCAGTTCTCATACAGTATTACTTTCGTCTTTGCAACCATATTTTCAAGCAGAACCACAACGACAACAACATTGATGCTTTATTTATATCACACGCCCCTCTCCCCAAGGGAACTCGGAGCAGCTTACAACAGAATTGCAAGAAATTAGACAGAAAAAAATGAAATGTAAAGATACAGAATGGGGGATGGCTAGCTCGATAGCAGCACATGTGAAAAAGAGCTGGAGTCCTCATGGACAACAAGGTAAACATGAGCCTACAATGTCATGCAGCAGCTAAAAAAGCCAATGGGATTTTGGCCTTCATAAATAGAAATATAGTGTCTCGATCTTCTATTCTGCTTTGGTCAGACAAAGGAATAGTGCAATTGAAGAGAGATGTTGACAAGCTGGAATGCGTCCAGAAGAGGGAAACTAAAATGATCAAACGGTTGAAGAGAAGAAGGCCTATGAGGAGGAGCTTAAAGAGCTGGGCCTGCAGAAGAGAAAGCTGAGAGGAGATATGATGGCCATGTATAAATGTGTAAGGGGAAGTTATAGGTAGGAGGGTGGAACCTTGTTTTCTGCTGCCCTGAAAACTAGGATGCAGAACAATGGCTTCAAATTACTGGAAAGGAGATTCCACCTGAACATTAGGAAGAAGTTCCTAACTGTGAGAGCTGTTCAGAAGTTGAACACTCTGCCCTGGAGTGTGATGGAAGCTTCTTCTTTGGAGGCTTATAAACAGAGGCTGGATGGTAGGGGGGGGGGTACTTTGAATGCAATTTTCCTGCTTCTTTGCAGTGAGTTGGACCAGATGGCCCATGAGGTCTCTTCCAACTCTGTGATGGTTTTTAAACAACTGATTTTAAAGTGGATATAAGTGATTTTAATGTTTGTGCATATTTGTGTATATTTATGGTTTTATGGTTTTATGTCCCGGCATGAAATGTTTGCCGTAAATATGTTGTGATCCGCCCTGAGTCCCCTGCAGGATGAGAAGGACAGAATATAAATGTTTCAAATAAATAATAAATAAATTTTATGATTCTATGATTCTGTGCACAGATCTCAGAAGGAATAATCCCCATTGAACTTACTGGAATTTAGTTTGAATAAACATGTGTAGAGTCAGAATTAATTTGAAACTCTGAAAACTAAGAATTTCTTAGTGCTCCTCAAAACCATTAAGACAGTTTTCCTCTGAGCAAACCCAGCTCTAATTGTAATGACATATTTTGAACTTGCCATATTTATTCATACTAATAATTAAGTATTGACCTCTAAACCATGAACTTTCATGATAGCCTTTGCTTTGATTGAGTGAGGCAGTTAAATAACAGGTCTCTAACAGCTTGTGTAGGCTATAATTACATTTGATATTAAACCAATGTTTTGAATTAAATAAATCTTGTTAGGACAATATATTCTCTATCATAGGACTGAGAATCACATGGCCTTCTTTACATTGTTGGAATGCTAATGGTGAAGAAAGCTGGAAGCATTCCAATAATATCTGGAGGCCAACATGTTCCCCACCCTATTGTATAGCAGTTTGAATATAAATATATGTATTTCCCTTAGCGGAAGAATGTTACTCAGTCATGTTTCTGAATAAAAATGTAGAGGCTTTATAAAAAAAACTTGTATAGTTTCCCCAGAGAAATCGTGATTTGAAGAGAAGATTTTGTAGTCAAATTACTGCTAAATGTTAAAATTGTACACACATGTATTTCCGCTTAAACCTCTTCAAACCAATTCCTCTCATCTGATGCATTTTAAAAAATGTTTAGAGTTGTTCAATGTCACTTTTCCCTATTATTTTAGTATCTGCTGCTTTGTAGTCACCAGGGAGTTTTTTGTGTACATAAGATTCCCTCACATCTGCCGGTTATATTACAGATCCAAATGCAAAATCTAGCAATCATAAACATTACATGAATTTGTGTCAATCCCTAGAGAGTGTCAAGTCCATAGACTAATGAGATATCCACATAGTAGAGATGAATTGTTTTATATGTAATGTGGAAATCTGCATTTTCACTCACACTAAAACAACACCCTTATAAAATGGCTAATATTACAATATTGAAAAACTGACGATTTCCCGTATGAAAAACTTTAAACAATTGAACATTGTCTCATAAGGGCCATTGCAAATTCAAATGCAGCTTTGCTGTTTTGTGATATATGACATACCAGTAAACAGAATAATAATAATAATAATGGAATTGTATAATCAAAGAGTTGAATGAAATGGTTATTCAATCTGTTTTGTTTTCTTTCTGTTTTTTTTAAACCCTCTAACAAAGGAAATTCTACTAACCACCAAGGTAGTGTGTTCTACTTTGGAGCAGCTTTTGTCATCAGGAAGGTCTAACTAATATTTCAGTAATTGTCCTTTCTTGTAATCCATTAATTCAGCTTTTCTGTAGTGAATCGGTAGAAAAGTTATTCACATCATCTCCACATGAAATTTCTTCATATAATTAAAGGTAGCTACAGTACATATGGCATCTCAATTTTTTCTTCCTCAAGCTAAGCATACTCAGCTCCCTCAAGCATTCATCATGGGGATTGGTTCCAGACTTTTTATCATATTGATTGTCCTCCTCTGGATATGTTCCATCTTGTTGATAATTTCTTAAACTGTGTTGGACACAATAGTCCAGGTTATGAATGACAAAAACAGAATATATTGACATTGTTATTGGTCTTGATATTGCACTATAGTGCTCTTGACAAAATTGTACTGGGTTTTTTTTTCTTATTACATCACACTGTTGACTTGTAATATACCAAGACCCCTAGATCATTTTTCACATAGATTTCTATCAAGCCTTGTGTACCCATCTTATACCTGTCTGTAAACTTTGTATTGCTTAATATAGCCTTACATTAATCCTTGCTGAAATGTATGTTGTTACTATTAATCCAGTTCTCCAATTTGTTAAAGTCATCTTAAATCCTGATGATATTCTACGATTTAGCTGCTTCTACCAATTTAGTGTAATCTTCACCAAATATGCCATTGTGTTTGCCATATTTATGCTGTGCTCCACCCTGAGTCCCCTTCGGGGTAAGAAAGGTGAAATATAAATATTTTAAATAAATAAATAAATAAATAAATAATTTTAATGAAGTACAACTTTCCTGATGTGATAGCACTTAAAGTGGTGTCGAACTGCATTAATTCTATGGCATAGATGCATTTTTGGTCTATGAAAGCTTATGTTATCCATTTTGTTCTCTCAGTCTCTAAGGGACTACAAGATCATTTTGCATACTGATAATCAAATTTAATATGACTACGGGTTTATCTATCTAGTTAATTAGAATATTCTATTCCACTGTAATGACAGCAGACAATTATAACAATTTAAATAATTTTTCAAAAGTTTAAATAAGAGCAATAAATTAATTGAAATAATAATGAAGCATATTAAGCAAATTATGAAGTTAAAGCAACAGAGAAGGTTAAAACCATACACATATATATTAAAACTGGGATTGGGCCCCAAATACCTTGACATAAAATTATGTTTTATTAGCACGTAAAAGAAATCAGTTGTGGCACATATTGGCCCCACCAAGGAAAGGTTATTTCAGGATGCCACCACAAGAGTATGTGATGTATAGCTCTGACTAGTGCAGTGGTTCTCAACCTGGGGTCCCCAGATGTTTTTGGCCTCCAACTCCCAGAAATCCTAACAGCTGGTAAACTGGCTGGGATCTCTGGGAGTTGTAGGACAAAAACATCTGGGGACCCCAGGTTGAGAACCACTGGACTGGTGGGACATGAAGGAAGAAACATCTTGCAGATCTGAGCTCTGGGTTGATACATAGAAGGGGAAACAATCATTCGAACATCAACATCCCTAACCTTTTAGGACTTTGCATGTCAGCAACAGCAATTTCATTTCAGATTGGACGCACATTGGCAACCAGTACAACTCCTTTAGGATTGTCTATAGCTGGATCTACTCTGCACTATATCCCAGGATCCGATCCCAGATTATCTGCTTTGAAATGGATTTTATGAATTTACACTGCCAGAAATTCTGGGATAAGAAGGTAATCTAGGATCAGATCCTGGGATAAAGGGCAGTGTGTATTTACAGTGAACTTATAGTTATCTGTATAGTTAGAGGGATAATCAATTACCTTAACTCCTGTCACCCTGCCTGTTTTTCACTTCCTATGCCTCCGGAGCACTATTGTGCAATTCTCCTGGAAATGAGGACCCCCCCCCCCAAGCAACTTTTCATGGTTAATGTATCACTATTGGTCCCTCAAACCAGTTCAAGACCAGTTGATCTAATCAACCACACAACAAAACTGGTTCAAAACTGACCTAAGGATTCTTTATTAGCCCTATTTAAAGCTTCTCCGTATTCTCCGGTGATCTTACAGCCAGGTACTCACCATAATCAATTACAATCCTTCATGGCTTGTGAAATCAAGGTGATATGGTAGTACTAATATCATAATGACTTTAAAAGTCCTTTTCACAGTATCCATTCAGTATAGATCATTTATGGGATGACAATGTCTACTTTATGAGTATGCATGAAAAAATATTCTATGTTTGCAGAAATGAATCAACAAGTTTTTCAGAATTCTTAGTTTTAATAACATGCTGTAATACTTATTTATCAGAGGATAACATGATTAAAAATGACTCATAAAGACTTTCCCAAAGGGCAAGGTTATTTGAGCTACATTGACTTACTTAAGAAAATGGATGTATGTGTGGAAAAAAATGCACGAGGTGGGTGTATGTTACAATTTTGTTATTGATGTGTTTCCTCCCTCCTATACTGCAATCACGTAAGACAATTGCTGTTGCTAGTGCTAAATTACTTATCTTTCCATGAGATGAATATATTTGAGGTTTTTTGCATGGTGACCTAGAAAGATTGCCATTGCATGGAAAAAAATATCCTTGGTGTAACTACCAATTATTTAGCTAACAGTGCTAGATTCAGTTGTTAAGCCATAATCAGTTTATCCTTGTTGAAAGACTTCCTTAATTAAATCAAATGAATTTCTCTTTTTTACGTGTGATATCTAGGCAAATGCAAAGTAATCTGCTCTGACAGAGGTGCAAATCTGAATCAACTTCTCCTTTCCTGTATATTAAAGTGTAGAAAGAAACCTATACTGTGAGTAGTAGTTATGCAGCCATTTATATAGCATTCTTTAGAATTTGTACCAAGAAAGCATGCATAAGATTATTGCTTTCTTACAAGCAACAATCAGTTGCTAATCCTAGACAGTGAAGACTTACTGAATCAATGAGATTTACATAAATGCTGACTTACTATTGAGTAATTAATTGAATGGGTCTACTCTACTTTGTACTAGCCAGTCAATATACCATACATGATGAGGTAAGGACACCAAATATGATGATGTGAGAAAAGGGATTCAAAAGCACTTGCAATTCCCATTTTCCCACCATTATTGCAATTAATGTCACCCAATTTTTCAGTATTTATACACTCAAGAACTAAGGAAGAGTCCAGCATGTGTTTTATCACAGCTGAGGCCTCAAGATAATTGGAAACTGTCGACATTTTTCCCTGCATGTGCTCATTTTCCAGTGTCTCACTACAGTTATAGAAACAAGGGGACTCTCTTTTCCATCACTGTTATCTCAAATATTTTCAAATTTATGAGCTTTCTCATGTAGTTTTGAATATTCTATAATATGTATCTAATGGTAAGGCTACACTGAAACCAAGCATACTACATATGACTTACCTATTTCCAAATATCTAAGAACTGTGTCTATATGTGCCTTGGGATTAAGCTGTTAGAAACTTCAGCAAGAACCTAGAGAATTTTCCCTTTCTCTCTAACACACTTCCTGAGTAGAAGAAAGAGAAGTTCCACAGTAGTTCATGAAGATTTTAGCTGTGCCATCAACTGCATAAGAGCCTAATTTCTTAAGTCGATAGCTACTATAAATTTCTTAGCACACATAGGACTACTACCTCTGAAGAGGGGGGCAATTAAAACCTGACAGAACACCACAGTGGCATTTTAAGGTTATTGTTGCAATTAGGGAGAAGTCCTTGCAGCACTGAAAATGGTGATTGATTTCCACTATAGTGCAATTCTCAGAAGTGTAGACAAACCTGTTCAAATGCAAAGTTTTCCAGGGAGTCACAAGGTAGCTATTTGGATTACTTTGGGCTATGTGTTTTGGTAAATACCCAGAATTTTCAGTGCACAGTAAGTACTTCAAGCACAACTCTACGGCTCTATCTAAATACTCTTCAGCTTTGTCTGAAATTGAGATTTTATGTGTGTTATTCACAGGGAGGATGAATGAGTTAATATTACAAGTTTGTATTTGGCATGACGAGATAATTATTACAGGCTGCAGTGTACCAAGATAGGACTAGAAACCCTCTGGTTATTAACACTGCTGATATCACTTGGCGCTAAACATGTCATCACATTTGCTAGACAAACAGATGAACATATAGAGTTCTCTCCGTTCTTGGATGTATTTTGTCCACAGAGATTTTCCCCACTTTGTTCTGATTATTATTTTGTAGCCTGCAGGTACTATATGAAGACTTGCATTATTCTTTTCCAGTCATGTAGATGGTTAAACTTACATTAGTGTTACTGGAAACAGAAGTGTCTGTTGCTGATTTAAAGTTTGAACCATCCACCATATGAATAAGTGTGGGCCTTTTGGATGAAGGATGGCATAGATATCCACTCATCTAAAACCTCATTCCCTGGAGATCACTCTCTCTCCATGGATGCTCCATTAACAGAACAGCATCTGCCAGTGCCAGTGATTTCCCCCATACATTGTGCTGCCGAAGAAGAAAAGGGGAACAGATTAGGTTTGTCAGGTCAGCAGCACCACATTTTTGGTGATGACTAATAGATAGATCATTCTAATATCATGTAGGAGCTGCTAGATCTCATAAGGAGGGACCCTTGTGATTTTATGGTGTATATGTGCATGTGCTTGTGGTAGTAGGCTGTAGGGCTGTGCATGGATCCATTTTTCTAAATTAGCTCCATCTGTTTCAGCTGTTTTGGCCCTTTCAGCTAGCTGTAATGGCCTAGGCTCCACCATCATTTTTTTTCTGTCCGCAACAGACCATGTGGCTGCTGGAAATGAATGCTTTCTGTTTCTTTCAGCTACACATGGAGCTCGGAGAGGCAGCCACACATCCACATGAGGTTTTCTTGTGAGCCCTGCCTTTTGAGCCAATCAGAACAGAAAAAACCACGACGTGTTGAAGGCAAATGATCCCAGAAAGAGTGGTTTCTTAAGTCTGATGCCTTTAACCCAGGACTTTAACCCAGAAAGGATGGGAAACTTCTAAGCTTTCCACAAGCAAAGATGTGTTGAGCCAGCTGTAAAAGGCTTTCACCCATGTGATGAAAGGGAAGCCGGGATGGCATGGGCCGCATATGACAATGGGAAACACAGGCTGAGGAAAGAAGAGAGAGTGGAGGGAGAAATAGCCAAGTCTCCCTTAAAACCCATCGAACTTGAGGCTTGAAGAGAGAAATAGCCAGGTCTCCCTTTTTTAAAGCCTGAAACTCAGCCAGCATACTAAAAATTTTAGGCTTCCCTCTATGTCATGAGGGGCAATGAGGGGGGAGCCTGGATGGTGCGGGGTGTGGGATGGATGCTACCGGTGACACATGTGAAGAGGTCCAAGGAGAAAGGATCCCAGAAAGGATGGTTTCTTAAGCCTGATGTTTTTAATCCTGGTTTTATTAAAGGATATAAGGAGAAAGGATCCCAGAAAGGGGGGTTTCTGAAGACTGATGCCCAAAAAATGTTGGAAAGGGGAGCCTCATAAGTTCCCCATTGCTGCCAATGGGCTGGATCTTCCTAGATCTTTAGGTTGTCAGATTAAAAAATGGATTTTTCCCACCTAAATTTGTAAGGTTCCCAAAGAACAGATCTGGGGTTCACCAAAATCCAGATATCGAAAACAGAACAGGGTTTAACAGAATTGCACATCTCTAGTAGGCAGGATAGGCAAGGATGGGAAAAGGGACCGGAATAGCTTTTGAATGATCTGATTGTTGGACCAGATATGAGGAGAACTTGGGAATAAGTGCTGAAAATCTGAATAAAAAGTTTTTTAAAAATAAATTATTTCATATTGGCTTCTCTCTGTTTACATTTGTTCTATCTTCTAAATTGGTTTGAACTTAAGTTGTACACTGCAAGGATTTCCTATGATATGAGGGATGATATAAATGTTTTTGATTAATTAATAAATATAATTAACAGGATGCTATGGAAGGAGGTTGCAAGACAGAATACATTTTTAAAGGTTCATGAGCTATATATGCTGGAGTTTCTGCTTCTTACACACATGACCTGTGGGGAGTTTCTCCGGGTCTTCCATTGCCACTGGACACTGTGGAAGGAACACTTTTAGATCTTTTTTTCCAGGACATCACACGCTGCTGCCAGAGCATGTTCAACAAGGTTCACAAATCATGGTGTTTGGTTTCACTTCATGCTTGCTTTCAAATGATATGATGAGCCTCAGAAATACAGGAACTCATTGACTCTCTTCACAGCCTCTTGTTCCAGGCTTATCCTTGTGTACATATCGTTCAAGCACACTACATGTACAAACAAGATGAACCAGTGAGCCCTGGTGAGTGGTGGAGAACATAATAAATCCCCGAGACTTCAGAATCCTGAAATGTGGAAACCCTCGAAAGCATACTGCATAATAAACTATCATCATCCTTTATTTATTGTTTATGTATATATACTGCACTGTGCAAGAAATGCATGTGAATGTATTTGGAAAGATGGAGAAGGGCTGGGGAACATGTAATTAAAATGGTTTAGATGATCTTCATGCTGCTCAATTATTTTAAGAGTTAAGTACTGCTTCAGAAGGAAGTACCACTGCTAAAGATTCAGAAATATAGATTGGCGCAGTCCATCATGATAGGTTATAGTTCCATGTCTACCATGCTAGGGCCATGATGTGACATTGTGCACAAAACAAATATAATTCAGATTAGTTGAAGTATAAACCTGAAGCTGGATCTACACTGCCATATAATTCAGATTATCACATCAGATAATCCAAATGATCTGCTTTAAACTGGGTTATGTGAGTCTACACTGCCATCCAGATAATCTGGATTTTATATGGCCGTGTAGAAGGGGCCTAAACAATTGCATCCTTTTCTTACACATTTTGGCATTTTTATTCTATAGCAAGTTTACTCAAAAGATGGAACCAATGAAGTGATATTTGTGAGGTCATGTTCATGGAATTTGGATTTCATTACAGCAACTACAGTTGATCCTGTTGCTTTTTTCAACAATCCTTCTGAGCACTTAATACACATTAATTCTTATTCTTTCAACCCATTGCCGATTGCTGAATGTTCTGTGCCAATCTGGTGTCGAGCTGTCTTTTTCCTTACAAATTTCAAAACTTGCTGTAACTAATGAAGGGAAAAAGTAAAATATATATATATTAAAAGCTGTGGCAGGGTAGATTATGGGAAATAATATTATTTCCTTTTTCTCTTAGTACAAGATGTCTGATGGAGAATTTGTGCAAATGGAAAATCGGCTTTTAAAAAAACCCTGCCTGTCAGTGGTTCAAGCAGTAAGACATAAGCTTGTCTGATTTCACAGAATAATAGGATTGCTATGAGCTTTATTGTATGACATTGCCTCAGGTTGAAGCTGTACTTTACAGTGAAGTATATGCATGTTATTAATAATAGCACAGCTGATGTTCATCTATTTTTCTTTCATTTTGAGAAAGGTAAGCAAAACTGAAACCAAGGTGGGTGAATAGCATTACAGGAGCAAAGACTTTTATTAGCTACATTTATATCATTGCTTTCTTCCTGCAAGCTTCTCATGACAACCCTCTTCCCCAATTCACCGCATAAACAACCTTATGAGGTAAGTCAGACTCCGAAAAAAAGTGAATGTCAATGATCAGTGAGGACTATAATTCAGATTTTCCAAGTGCCAGCCCAACTTTCTAATTTATTTAAATTTTGCCTTCTGCTCTGTGTGTGTGCCCCCTCTATATAGATGGGACCTAAACATTGCAAAGACACCAGATCCCATCTGCTCTTGGAAGCTAAGCAGGGTCAGCCTTAGTGAGCACTTGACCAAGGACATAAAATGAAGTGATCAAAGCAGATAATCCACATTATCTGGTTTAATATGGATTATATGTGACTTTACTGCCATATAATCCAATTCAAAGCAGTTAATCTGGATTTTACATGGAAGTGTAGATGGGGCCTTCAGTGACTTTGTGTATCCTTGATAACTCTTGCAGTCAGGAGGATTTTATGTCTTATAGTTGGCTTGCAATGATAATTGGTAAATGGATCCTGCATTCATTAACATTACATAACTTCTATCAGTTTGCCTCTCTCCGGCCTTTATGTTTCATCAGTGTTGTCACTGTCAAATATACAAATTTGGGTATTATAATAATGGATAAAACAAGGTTACCCACACACCAGCCTAGATCCTATTGCCAATGAGTACTAGATGCTGTAGGCCAGGGGTGCTCGTTAGGTAGATCGCGATCTACTGGTAGATTGCGTAGGCGTCCTGGTAGATTGCTGGCAGGGCGGGAGGAAGGCTCAGTCCCGCCCCGCAGGCTCCCAACGCCGCCCAAGTGCTGCCGGCCCTGGGTTGTCTGAGGTCCTTTCCACACAGTTGAATAAAATCCCATGCTATCTGCTTTGAATCAGATTATATGGCCGTGTTGACTCAGAAAACCCAGTTCAAAGCAGATATTGTGTCATATGTTTCACATTTTTGTAGTGGGTAGGTAGATCATTTTGACTTGGTTATTTTATAAGTAGCCTGCATGCTGAAAAAGTGTGAGCACCCCTGCTGTAGGCTATATTTTAGAGGATGGGACTGGCAAAATCTCTCCTGAGTACTCCTTTCTTAAGTAACCCCTATGAAATTCATGGGGTCGCCATTAGTCCACAAGCAACTTGAGAGCTTCATATTTGAATGGGCCACTACACTCACAAGTGTTAAATTATTGTCCAGTTGAAGTACCTGACCTCTCACTGGAGGGAAGGATACTAGAGGCAAAAGATGGAGTACTTTGGCCACAAAATGAGAAGACAGAATAGCTTGGAGAAGATAATGATGCTGGGGAAAATGGAAGGAAAAAGGAAGAGGGGTCGACCAAGGACAAGGTGGGCAGATGGCATCTTGAAGTGATTGCCTTGACCTTGAAGGAGCTGGGGGTGGCCATGACTGACAGGGAGCTCTGCCGTGGGCTGGTCCATGAGGTCACAGAGAGTTGGAAGCGACTGATGAATAAACAACAAAATTGTCCAGTTTTCACAACCATACATAGAAATCCCAAATAATATGGCAGGGTCTACTTTAGTGTTTTATTTAGTTTTGGAAAAAAGGACCCCTGTGTTTGCACACTTACATGTATACACATTGGCAACAAAATAATGAATCATGCACAAGAAGATAAGATGCTATTATAGGAAAAACTGTTTTGGTGTTTTATTCACTGCAATCAGATTTGCTGACGGGACAAAAAAGTTTTTTTGCGAATAACCTTTAAACTTTTTCAGCTCATCACTGTCTGCCACATGAAAAGGAACGCTTCTAGTTTACACAATGCATGCTGTTTAAAATCCCTTCAAGAGGCTGATTACACTTGAAGAGGTCTGTAACCTCCAATGCTTTAATTGCGCAAAAAATAGCTTATGTAGATAATTCTAAAAGGAGTGCAGATGTATATGTAGTGATAGCTAAGAGAAGGCAGCTGATTTGGATGTAATGAGTGCTTTTTCATCAGTGCAAGAATGACATTTCTCATTTCCCTTCAAGTAAGCCACCTCATGTCTTTTTAATTTGGTGTTTTACAAAAAAGGAAATGTTCCAAGATGTATAGAGAAACCTTCGCCCTACATAGATGTCCCTTCTTTTAAGATCCTTATTCTGTTTTCTACCATTTATTCTTTCCTGATCACCTTAAGTTTATTTCTCATTTTTCCTCTGCCTACTCTCCTTGTCAGTGTCAATTCTCCATTCTTTATGTTCTATATTCCTATTCCACTCATATGTGTCTTCTGTCACAACAATCTACTACCTTTGATGAAAGACTGATCAACAATACATTTAGAATTGTGGCAGTTATTTTTAGTTTTCTTTTCTTTTGTTCTTCTCGTGTCATCTGCTTTATTAGCCATAGAAGGCAATACAATGAGGCCATGGGGAAATACCATACGTGTATGTTAGAGAAAATCTTTGTGACTTTCTTTTCTAAAGAGGATTGATGGCATTAGGAATGAGCAACCCTTTCAGTTTTGTTTCCTTCCACATTTTAAAACCTTACATTCTTTCAGTCCCAATAAGAAACAGTGTGTGAATTTTAGTAAATTCCTCAAACTAGGCAATTGAGGTTTATATATTAGGCTTGTTTGATTTTAAAAAATGGTTCAAAACTCATTTCGGATGTAAGGGGCGCTGGTGGTTCGGATCTAAATTCAATTCTGATTTTCACAGAAAATACGTTCGAAACTTTTCACAACTTCCAAAACTTCAAAATCCTTTGTTAGTGTTATTTCCTGTTTCATTCGGTGATCTTTATTTTGAAAGTAGTTTTTTTACTCCAGAAATTGGGGGGAGGGGAGCAAAGGGAGGAAATTCATCCACTGGGTTTTTAACTTCTCAGGCTCATGAGGGGAGATGGGAGGGAGAAAAGCCATCCACTGGGTTTTAAATCACTTCCCAGGATCATGTGGGGAGACAGGAGGGAGGAAAGCCATCCACTGGAATTTTAATCGCTTTGCAGGTTCATGATGAGAGACGGGAGGGAGGAAAGCCATCCACTGGGTTTTTAATTGCTTCCCAGGCTCACGAGGGGAGACAGGAGGGAGGAAAGCCATCCACTGGGTTATAACCACTTCCCAGACTTGAGCCGAGGCAAGGGACCAGAAGTGGGGAAACGCTGAATCATTTCTGACTCACCCATTGGAACGTCCAGGGTGGGAGAAAAAACTCTTTGTGCTTGAGGAAAGTATGAATGTTACAGTTGGTAAGCATTTAATGGCCTTGCAGCTTCAAAGCCTGGCTGGTTGCTGCCTGGGGGTCCTTTTTTTGGGAGGTGATTAGCTGGCCCTGATTTATTCTTGTCTGGATTTCCCATGTTTTTTTAGTGTTGCTCTTTAATTACTATTCTGATTTTAGACTCTCTCTCTCTCTCTCTCTCTCTCTCTCTCTCTCTATATATATATATATATATATATATATATTAGGCATTAGGCATGAGAAAAAAAGTTATGAAAATGAAATGATTCGGAAGAAATTCGTAAGAAATGCTACTTTTGAGTATTTCCGCACCTGGAACGCCAACCAGGAAGTGGACTTTCTTTATAGAACTTCGGGGGCCAGGATTTTCTTAAGTGTCGTTATTAGGTCGTAAGGGGGGGGGGGGCACCCTCCTTCTCTCTCACCACCCTCCCGCCTCCCTTGCCAATAAGTATTATGGCAAGGCAAGCCCTAAACTCGCTCCTTCTTTCGGCTGGAAGCCCAGAAAAATGTAAACAGAGAGGATTACTCAGAAGTAAATCTGCAAAGGAGGGCACTTTGGATGAAGCACCCTCCTTTGTGGATTTACTTCTGAGTAAACCTCTCTGTTTACATTTTTTCCAGGCTTCCCTGCCTCTCCTGCCTGCCAAGATCTAAAGCATCAAAGAGTATTGGGGTGAGAAACCAACCTAATGTATAATAGAATGAATGCTACTGTAAGTGCCTAATATTATAAGTAATCCAACTGGTCATATACCTACATTCCATGCACATGCAATAATACAGCAGTAATAACAATGGGTATACGAAGAGGTAAAATTCAAACCGAAGTATTCTGACTGTGGTGCCTCTCAAACTGCAAAGGCTCTTCTCCGAGCCCGGGAAAAGCCAAACCCCCGGGCACAGCGTTTGCTGCCTGGGTGCACACCCATCCCTCCTCATCGGGGGGGGGGGATTTGCTGCACAATCCGGGCTCATGGAGAAGATTCTGCAGCAAATCCCCCCAAAGAATATGTATGTGTGTGCACCCAGGCAGGAAACGCTGTGCCCGGGGTTTTGGCTTTTCCCGGGCTCAGAGAAGAGCCTTTTGCAGCCATTTTGTGCAATAGTTGGGGCCAGCAGCCATTTTAGGCTGCAGGAATGAGCATTGAAATAGGGGCCGCATGGTGGGAATCTTTTAAGTGGGTGCGGCCATTTTGTACTGCAGCAGGCGGCTGCCATTTTTAAGCATCTGAGATTGGTTGGGGGCCATCTCTTGATGCATGGATCTTCAGTGGGGAAGAGGGCGGCAGCCATTTTATGCAGTGGCTTCATGGGCGGCCATGTTGTGTTCATTCACGGGAATGTGCAATTTTTGAAGGGCTTGTACATCGAAAGAATGATAGGGAAAGAAGATGGTAACACGTGGAGTGGGCGCGGGGATAGATGGAATAGTAGTGCGGGATACAGTAGGGTCAGGGCTTAGCCAATAGCGTCATTACGGCTGCAACTGGAGCAGGGCAGCACTCGCTGCAAACATGGGGCCGGCATCGGGGGTACCCTGGGCGGCAGGTACTCATGGTGTGTGTTGGTGCTTTTTCTACAGGATGGCTCCGAAGAAGAACGTGGGCGGCCCCAAGGGGAAGGGGCCAGCCAAGAAGACCCCAGCAAAGCAACCACCACCCTCTCCTGGATCGTCGGACGGCGAGGGAGTCTCGGCCAATAGTCTCAGGGCCTTGTTGGCTAGGGTCGAGGGGCTAGAGAGGGGGAGGGGGTTGCCGGTGCAGGCTGCCGAGCTGAGGCCGGCACGGGGGGCGAGCAGAGAGCTGCTCTTTTAAAGCATATTATATCGCATTGCCTTTTTAGAAGCGGGACAGGATGCTGGTGGTCCGGTGATCGATTTCTGTTGTTGCAGGTCCAGAGAGGTCGGAGCGGATGAGGAGAGTTCTGATTTGCGGCCATAGCTACATCTATTGGGCCGAACAGCATGCTCTCAATTCCCCCTTCGGCCAACATCTGGGCTTAAGTGCAGTTGCTAATGTGGAATGGATGGGCAGACGCGGTCTGCAATGGAATGGGCTGTGTCCCATGTTATTTCAAGAAAGGGGTGTGTTCCCCCCTGATGTGATCATTATCCACCTCGGTGGTAATGATTTGGGCTTGCTGACCGGCAAGGCCCTGTGCTTTCAAGCTAGGGCTGATATTTTCGAAATCTGGAGAGCATGGCCCGGAGTACATGTGATGTGGTCGGAGATTACACCACGGATGTGGTGGCCTGGGGGTGGGGACCCCAGGTTGTTGGAAAAAGCCCGCAAGAGGGTTAACCGGGCCATGCGTAATGTGGTTACTGCAGGTAACGGGTCCTACATAGGGCATAGATTCATTCATCCGGCCAATCAAATTGTTTTTCGGAATGATGGGGTCCATTTGTCCGAAGAGGGCAACCAGTTGTTTTTAGAGGATATCAGTCATTGCCTAGAAAGGGTGTTAGAAGATAGGTGGGGATGGAGGCAAGATGGACATCTACCTCCAGTCTGTGGTGGTAATTAGAGAGGGAAATGCCATAGTCGGTGTACATCGAGGCACCCCCGTGAGGGGTGAGGGCCAGTTAGTTATGTATGCACCCTAAAGTTAAGGTTGTTGGGTGAAGTTGAGTTAATGGCCCTGGAATGAGAAGAGGCTCTTCTCCGTGTGCGATTCCCAGTATGAGCAGGCTTTATTCCACTCGGCTGCCTTGACCGCCTTTTTTGGCGCGTTTAGAGTGAGTGAGTTGGTGGCGTCATCCAAAGCCGACTCTTCACAGCGAGCACTCTTGGTGTCTGACATTAAATTGGCCCCTGATATGTTGGAATTGATGGTCAGGTCGTCAAAGACTGATCAAACTGCCAAGGCCTCTTTGGTCAGGCTTGGTAAAGCCAGTGATGTAGAGCTTTGTCCGGTATTGGCCATGACGCGCTATCTTGCACTCCGGGGTTCGGCTGCGGGTTACCTATTTTGTCATCAGGATGGGATGCCATTATCAAAATATCAATTTTGGGCGGTTACTAAAAAGGCCCTGAAGCTGCTAGGCGTAGAGGGCAAGCAATTTGGAACCCATTCGTTTAGAATTGGAGCAGCGTCATCGGCAGCCGCAATGGGATATGATGTAGGAACTATTATGTCCTTGGAGAGGTGGCGTTCCGGGGATTACAGAGGTTATGTGCGCAATGTTCAGCTGTAAGCCCGTTTGATGCTGTTCCCATTGTTTCTTCTGTTGCAGGTCCAGAGAGGTCAGAGCGGATAAGGAGAGTTCTGATTTGCGGCCATAGCTACATCTACTGGGCCAAGCAGCATGCTCTCAATTCCCCCTTCGGCCAACATCTGGGCTTAAGTGCAGTTGCTAATGTGGAATGGATGGGCAGACGCAGTCTGCAATGGAATGGGCTGTGTCCCATGTTATTTCAAGGAAGGGATGTGTTCCCCCCTGATGTGATCATTATCCACCTCAGTGGTAATGATTTGGGCTTGCTGACAGGCAAGGCCCTGTTCTTTCAAGCTAGGGCCAATAATTTCAAAATCTGGAGAGCGTGGCCCGGAGTACATGTGATGTGGGCGGAGATTACACCACGGATGTGGTGGCCTGGGGGTGGGGACCCCAGGTTGTTGGAAAAAGCCCGCAAGAGGGTTAACCGGGCCATGCGTAATGTGGTTACTGCAGGTAACGGGTCCTACATAGGGCATAGATTCATTCATCCGGCCAATCAAATTGTTTTTCGGAATGATGGGGTCCATTTGTCCAAAGAGGGCAACCAATTGTTTTTAGAGGATATCAGTCATTGCTTAGAAAGGGTGTTAGAAGATAGGTGGGGATGGAGGCAAGATGGACATCTACCTCCAGTCTGTGGCGGTAATTAGAGAGGGAAATGCCATAGTCGGTGTACACCGAGACACCCCCGTCAGGGGTGAGGGCCAGTTAGTTATGTATGCACCCTAAAGTTAAGGTTGTTGGGTGAAGTTGAGTTAATGGCCCTGGAATGAGAAGAGGCTCTTCTCCGCTGTGGGAGAATGGACCTCTTAATCATTTCCCTCATTAGGTTGTCTGGTTGATTAATCAGGCAATCTTGGTGTTTCACCCGCAAATTGAATGAGATTGATTCCAGCTGATTGAAATTGATTCCTGACGCCCTTTCAGATTAGTTGAGGTGATTTAAATAGGCAAATAAAATTTTGCCCAATTTGACCCAAATAATTGTTGTTGTGTTATTATTGTCTGAAGTCTCCTTCATTCGGGGGATGGGCGGGCAAATGGAATGACGAAGATGTGACGGAAAGTGATTTCAACGTGACGCTGAGACTGTAATTGCATGATTTAATTGCTAATTGTTGTTTAATATGGTTATTGTTTGGTTTGGTTTGCTCGTGTTTTGATTGGAGGGCAGAGACTGCCTTGTGTAAACCACCCCAAGTCGCCTTCAGGCTGAGAGGGGCGGTATAGAAATGTGATAAATAAATAAATAAATAAATAAATAAATAAATTTTGAACTCAAGGAAACCAACTTTTGTTAAGCTTTCCAGTTTTAAAAAATCAACACTATCTGACCCTAGTAAAGATCTGAAAGACCTTAACACCTCTCCCAGCCATTTGAAAAGATACAGCAAATTAGGGTATAGTTTGCATCTTCGTGACTCCAAATACATTCTATCACACTTACTTACTAAAAGTAAGTAAAAGTAAAGTAAGTAAATCTATCCCACTTCCAAAGCTGTATAAAATATGCCTTATACCTGAGACCACCATGCTGAATCTGAAGAACCGGGTTTACATTCACAAATGTTCGTATTAAAATAAAAAGTTAGTCTTAATGGTACTGCCACATTACTTTTTCCCCTCCTCTCCCTCTCCGTGTTATGCTGTGAGAGACCAACTCAGCTACTTTTTTTTGAAAGCAATCCCAAACAGCTTCCTACGATCCATAGGACATTTCCTAGTTCTTTGTAAGCTAATGTCACAGTCATGCAAACTGGGAAGCAGAGACATGCAAAGCTAGTTGTGAGCTGGCAGTCAGCTGGTGATATTTTTGACAACTTTTATAATCAGAGAGAAAGTATTCTGAATAAATCAACAGTAAACTTATAAGGGGTGTATGTGTCACTGAGTGTGTACTGAGAAAGTGTGTGGAATGCGTTGCTTCCAACAAAAGCTACTGAGGGATGGCATCACAGTCACTGTCAGCTCCTGCAAGCGAAGCAATGCAAGTACCTTGGGTGTCTTTGTCAATCCTCAGCCTTAGGCCACTGTTTTTGGAGAAATAAGGAATAGTTAAAGGCAATGACAGGCAGTTTAGTCAAGAAGAGTTTGGGAATAAGGACGGGATCATTGAGGAATAATTTGTTATATTCACAGTATAAAGCAACGAAGGAAGAAAAATGAAAACCCTTTTCTTCTAGTGACAGAAAAATAAACAGGAGAATTATGTTCCATTTCATGGAATTAAGGCAGCTTTTTGTCTGTGACAAATAGCAGCACATGCTCTCTGCTACCATAATGGTTTCTGGGGGGCATTTTGAAACCTGTGACACAAACTATTCCCATTGCAAAGCAACTTTAATCAAACTAGTAGAATCTTGTTTAAGATTTGATGTTAGTTCAAACAAAATATATCTAGCTGTGGGTATTATTTCTATTTTTATTTTGCAAATTGAATAAAAACATTGATAACTAATTCCTATTTTTACAGCCCCATTGATTGAATGCTGTTATAAAAATGGCCCATTCTTCCAAAGGTATGGTAGCAAAAGAGTCCCCAAGTATTAGAGCAGTGTTTTTCATCGTTTTTTGAGCCGTGGCATATTTTTTACATTTACAAAATCCTGGGGCACACCACCAACCAAAATGACACACAATGACACTCTAACACAGTAATACATATAGTTAATATGTTTTTAAATGTATTTATACACTCAGTGTGAAACCTGTTTCGATGAACACAACATAGATATCCTGGCAGGAATGGCAGAAAGACACACACTAAGGTCTTGCTCAATTTATAGTTAACACACAATCAAAGAGCATCCTGAACTATTGCAACAATGGAATTGAACCAAACTTGGCATATTGAACTCTCATTACCAACAGAAAGTACTGAAAGGGTTTGCTTGGGAATTGTCCTTGAGTTTGGAAGTTGTAGTTCACCTACACCCAGAGAGCACTGTGGACTCAAACAATGTTATGTTATGTTGTTGCTTGTTTTTTTTTATCCAGAATCACAATGTTGGAAGGAGACTTTAAATCAGGCATGGAAAAACTTCAGCCCTCTGGGTGCTTTGGACTCTAACTCCCACCATTCCTAACAGCCTGAGGCCCTTTCCTGCTTAAGTGGCGGAGGCAGAAAAAGGAAAAGGCCCTGAGGCTGCTAGGAATGGTGGGAGTTGAAGTCCAAAACACCTGGAAGGTCCAAGTTTGCCCATGCCAGCTTTTGACAAAGACCTCTTCCTCCCCCTTCCCCTTCGCCCCCTTTCTTCCCCCTCCTGCCGAACACTTACTTTTTCTTTTCCACTCGGGCTCCCTTCTTCCCAGCCTCGCTCTGCTCGATCCGAGGGGGCAGCGTCAGCATGTTCAGGAGGTGAGGGGGGAGGGAGGAAGGCATGACCCGTGCGGGCGCTACTGCGCAGACTCGCCCCACATCTTCCTCCCTCCCTCCCTCCTCCCCTCCATAACACGCTCATGGCAGCGTGAGCAAAGCGAGGCAAAGCGAGCAGAGAAGAAGGGAGCCCGAGTAGAGAAGAAAAAGTATTCGGAAGGAGGGGGAAGGGTATTGGAGGTTCCAATTTCCCACGGCACACCTGATGATCGCTCACAGCACACTAGTGTGCCACAGCACAATGGTTGGGAAACACTGTATTAGAGCACTACCAAAACTAATTAGGGCATTTTCTTGATAAATATATAGTCTCAGCACAAAGAAAACAACCATCTTGTGGATGGGGGCATACATGTACAGGTACATAGATGGAAGTGTACAGTCCCTCTCTTAAGTATACTTGTGCTATATGTTGCTAAACTGCATCAAATCTTCACAAAATAGTAATCTGAGAGCAGTGTTTTCTTTTATTTTTTTAAAAAAACGCCTGTCATCTTCTATAACTTTTCAGAAGCATCATAAAGCCCCAAGAATTTATCCCAAGGTAGGCAATATATTGAACACCAAGCAGGTAAAGGTCTGACTTCACCCTGCAGCTAATATTTTTTAAAATGAAGGCAGTTAAATCCTTACTCCATAAGTAACTTTCCCTTCTTAAAATGAAAGTTGTCACATTACCTAATCTAAAAACACTATTGCATACATTATTTCATTAGCGATTGAAGATTCTTTTCTCTCTGCACCCAGCTTGGCTATGACCTTGTTTATTTTCTGGAGGGGAAAGAAGGATGAACATCAACTGTCCTGATGGCATGTATTTTACTGTAAAGCACAGCTCTTCAACCTAAGGATAAGTAGTTAAAAAGGCTCATAGCTCATTCAATTATTCTGTGAAATCAGGCATGTTTACCACCTCTCACTGCATGTACCTTTCACTGCTTTGGAGGACAGGATATTTTAAAAGCAGATTCATCAACTGAACAACACACCATATGATACCCAGCATTAAGAATGGGGGCATGCTGAACACAAGGCATATTTTCTTTTAAAAAATAGTTTTTATTGAGATTTTAATAAAAGAGGGGATAGAGCCTAAAGGAAGGGGTAGGGAAGGAGTGTCAAAAGGAAAGTGGGTGATGCCTATAAGAAAACAAGAAAAAGATGGAAAAAGAAAGAAAAATAATAATAATACAATTTGAGAGAAAAGAAAAAAGAGGAAAATGGGCATTGGGGAATGTCTCCCCCCCCCCAACCATAAAAAGTGTGTGTGTGTGTGTGTGTGTGTGTAGCGCTTGATTGTTAACTTCCAAATTCTTCCTATCGTGATTATTGAATCCTTGTTTTTTCCTAATAGTTATTCTCTCTGTCCACTGATGTTTTCTCCTCTTATGTCCAAAAAATTAATAAAGTCCAGTCTGCCATGAGCGTTTTTGGTTTTGCCTTGGTATGTTTTCAAATAGTAAGTTAATTTGTCCATATTTCTTATGTGTAATATCTTTAATTTCCATTCTTCCTTTGTTAGAATTTCTTGAGTCTTCCATTTTCTGGCATACTCAATTCTGGCCGCTGTAGTCATATAATTGAATAGGATATCTTTGTATTTATTTATTTTTATATCCAACATCCCTAGTAAGTAGTATTGGGGTTTCATCTGAAATCCAACGTCTCCTTTGTTGTGTGGCCTTTCAAGTAAATAATAATAATAATACACTTTATTTATATTCTGCTCTTCTCACCCCGAAGGGGACTCAGAGCAGATTACATCACATATACGTCAGACAGTCCCTGCTGGTTCCACATACAATTACATACAACATACAACATATAACAGTACAATTTTTCGAAGGATTTTTCTTTGGGCTGCATCACAGGTGCGTCACAGGGCTGCATCACAGGGTGCGTCACAGGGTGTGATTGCATCATTACTTCACAAGATGGTGCTGTTGCTTCATCCTCATGATGGAGAGCCTCTGCTTTCCCCTCATTCTACCTTCAGACAGCCGATCTTACTTATTTAGGCTTTGTAAGTCCTTCTTTGAAAAAATCCTTCCCCGCTTGGCGGTTCCCAGTTTTTATCTAATCACAGCTGAGGTGTTTTCGAACTGTTGGGTAAACACTGGACAAGGGCTCACAGCTGGGTGTCCAAACCAGCCCGGGATCCAAACCAGCAATCTTCAGATCTTCAGATCGCCAGCACAGCTGTTGCTACTGCTGTGCTATCTCTTCGGCCCAAAGGAACTTGATGACTGCTCTGTATTCTGCTGGGTCCATTATAAAACCTCACACCACATCAGCACCTGTAAAATCAAGACCATTATCAGTTCTGAGTTGTAAATTGGCACATAACCTATACAGACTTATATCATAGAGACACACATGCAGTTTCAGTGTCCTGTGATAAATAGATGTGGGTCAGGGAAAAATCTTTAATGAATGCCCTTCGTAACCATTGATAAATCTGTCCTGCATGTCCACAGAGAGGCTTCAAAATAAGCAGTAAATAAGGACTTTGTCACATTGAGCTGGAGAAAATGAGGGAAAGCAGGGGAAAGGGTGGAGTTTCATGGGGTTGGTTCTGTTTTTAAAGAAGATGAAGAATTTACTTACCCTCATCACACTGAGATCACTTCCTCCAGCTTCTGATTCAATTCATTTAATTCTCATCACATGGGCAGACAATGACTGCTCCCATTTCAAGGATACCAGCACACTTTTCAAAACAGGCATCCTTTAAGGCAGCATTGCCTTCAAACCTCTTCGACTGAATCAGAACCACCTTTCTTAAAGTGGCACTTTCCCTGGGGTCATATGCACTGAGATTTCCTCCCATTTTCCCTCCAGGATTTCAATTATTTAGCTTTAAAAAAATGACCCAAGATCATAGGAAGTGGTTTTAAATTAACCCTCATATTTCCCAGAGCCTTTGTTGGGCTGTGCTGTAGGAAAGACCTTGGAGCCTGAGTATTTGCCATCCAGCTTTGCTGCCTACTCAGCCCTGGGCTTACCCACAAGGAGACCTGCAGCCACAACTTCATTCCAGACAGCTGATCCAGCAGCCTACAAGGAGAGAACATGGCCCACATAGCCTTGCTCTGTGGCTACTTTAACAGCTGTCTGGCTGCCAGAACATCTGCGTGGAGTGCCTCCATGGCCCCTGCTGTCTTGCCGCATGGCTACTTTAATGGCCATGCCGCCCATTGTCCAGATATTGGAACACCTATGTGGGTGCTCATTTTCAGGGTTCTCCATCTCGCCTGTTGCCTGCTGCTTCTGGCCGCTTATTCCATCAGCCCAGTTTGGTGGGATTAAATGTTTACTTTTATGATGTTTTATTGTATTTTATTGAATTGTTTAATTGATTGTTTAATTGATATGTCATCAGCCCATGTTGGTTGGGATTTAATGTTTACTTTATTCTTTTTATTGTTCAATTGATATGTCATGTTTATTACTGTACGTTTAAATTGATATACTAATTGTTTAAATTGCTATATCATGTTTATTATTATATGTGTAGTGCACCACTGTATGCCATGGTCTGTAAGCTACCCTGAGTCCCCCATTGGGGTCAGAAAGGTGGAGTATAAATGTAGAATAATAATAATAATAATAGGAATTGGTCTTAAATTATCTCTTTCCCCAACCCTCTGCATTGGCAATCTGGGGAAATGGGCATTCAGCTCCTCCCACACATAGCGTCATTGCTTTATTTACAAGAAGACAACAAGGATTAACATTACACTGGATAATGGCCATTTGGCTAGTCTCTAAGTGGGGAATTGAAAAATAAGTCACATGCCAATCAACTAAGGAATCGTTGGGAAAACTAACACTTTAGAAACAGTAAAATAACACCCACCCCCACAGTTGAAGCTTGAATCATTTGAAGGGCACAGTGGGTTTCTATTTCTTAAATGTGTAGAAACACTGATTTTATTATGTGTGATGAAGTCATAAGTTTTTTTGTATAACTTGACTATTTATCTCCTTCTAGATCAAGCTACTGTTCAACAGAGCTGTACTCAAAATTTAGTCCGGAAGTCTTTGGTCATTATATTTGGTTCAAAATCAAGCATTATTAATTTTAGAATATGATCATGCACATGAGGAAAGCAACTAGCATACAGTTAATGTATTGTCAAAGGCTTTCATGGTCGGAATCACTGCGTTGTTGTGGGGGGTTTTGGGCTATATGGCCGTGTTCTAGAGGCATTCTCTCCTGACGTTTTGCCTGCATCTATGGCAAGCATCCTCAGAGGTTGTGAGGTCTGTTGGAACTAGAAAAATTGAGTTCATATATCTGTGGAATGGAATGTCCAGGGTGGGACAAAGAACTCTTGTCTGTTGGAGCTAGGTGTGAATGTTTCAACTGGCCACCTTGATTAGCATTTGATGGCATGCCAGTTTTTTTTGGTGTGGCTTGATAGTGCCTGGGGGAATCTTTTGTTGAGAGGTGATTAGCTAGGGTTGCCATTTTTTGATATAAGAAATAAGGGACATTTATGGGATTTTTCACAAAAATAAGGGACACTTCATTAAAAACTTGAAACTCAAATGTTAGGTATAGTTTTTTTTTAACAGAGTAAGATAATAATTGAAACTCACAAAAGAAATTGACTTACACCCTCTTAACAGTACATGGTATGTTCCTGCATGCTTTCTCATGCAGAAAAAACATTATTAGAACTACCTAATTTTCTCCATCTGTATTTAGTACTTGACTTTGCTGACTTTAAAAGTGCACTGTCTAAACATTAAAATAAAATAAATTTTATAAGACAGTACATCTTCATGATTATTATGTCAATAGTTAATGGTATAGTATAGTATGGGATACACAGCATTGTATAGTATTGGGATACACAGCTAGGCCTATTTTAAGAGTAACTTTCAACATTCCCCTTGGGTAACGGTTAATTAGTCTACTGTACTTTGAAAAAGTTCTGTATCGCATCTTCCTTCCAACGGGGACGCAGGCTGCCCTGCGAGTTGGAATCCCTGGGCAAGCATTGCCGTGGAAACCACAGCGCGCACCTTCCTGTGGTCAACCCCGCCCAGTCCTGTCCTGCTAGTCAAAAATAAGGGACAGGGCCTGAAAATAAGGGACACAAATTTTAGGGCCAAAATAAGGGACGTCCCTTAGGACATATGGGAACCCTATGATTAGCTGTCCCTGATTGTTTCCTCTCCGGAGTTTCCCTCTGTTGGGGTGTTGTTTTGCTGTTATAATTTTAGATTTTTTAAAATACTGGTAGCCAGATTTTGTTCATTTTAATGGTTTCCTGCAGTGCTTTTCATGTTCCTTGATTTGTGTTTGGGCGCTGCGTTTGGTGGTCCCTATGTAGACTTGTCCACAGCTGCATAGTATACGTAACATGAAAGGCACTGCAGGCTAAATCAACCAGGGAAGTCAGCCATAGCAGAGCACCTGATGAACCAACCTGGACACAACATATTATTTGAGAAAACAGAAATGCTGGACTGCTCTCACAACCACCATGTCAGGCTACACAGAGAAGCCATTGAAATCCATAGGCATGTGGACAATTTCAACAGAAAGGAGGAACATGGCCATATAGCCTGAAAAAACCTACAACAACGCAGCATACAGTTAGTTTCAGGAGTAGGAGAAGGAAGATATTTTATAGCTCTAATTTTGGTTACCCTAAATAGATCTTGGTGAATGGGTTCCTGCCATCACTAGATAGTGGGTACACAAGAAATCTGAAATGGGAGTATAACACCATTCGAACACACTGATTTCAATTTTGTCAAAGATTTAAGCTTTGACTTCATTAACAATTTGATATTAGGGATTTCTTTTAAAAAAATATACAGCTTTCAGGTATATATATATTCCCTGCGGAGTAACAACCAATCTGGCACCAACAGGAAGAGGTAATGAGAAGTGTAATTACCTAATATAAATGAGCTCAGTAGTGCTTGCTTTCTAGTTTGAAAGTGCCACCTGTTTTCATTAGCATTTCTATACCTTGTATTTCAATTGTGTTATACATAGAATAGAGTGCACTTTTGCCAACCAAAGTACAAATTTATTCCAGGTGATATTCTGAATTCTTGCCTTCACTTTAAGAAAAAAGACATAACAGTGTCGAAAAGGAGGGCTGGAGTATTTTGATTGTTGCTACCTCAGAAAACAGTATGAGCGAGGCTGTTACTTAAGTGCATAAATTATGCCAAAGGGAAGATAAAAAGTGATAATGTGTGGTCGTTTGGTTAATCAGTACAATTGACAGCTTGACAAATCTCCCTTGTCAAATGATGCTGGAGCACTTATTCCTCAAACTCTTTACATTTCATGGCATTTTAATTTTCTCTTCAGAATCGGCTGTAACAACATGGTTTGCTTCTTGCATTGAAATAATACTCTGTTGGCAATTCAGGTGAACACTGACTTCTCTGATGCCCAAATCAGTATTCCTCCTAAAAAGGAAAAAAAAGGAAAATTCATTCTCATTTATATCCATGTTTTATTCTGGAACTCATCATGCATGCCCTCCTTTATAAAGCTATGAGTGAAAGTTTTATGTGGATGCAGCAGAAGAATACATAACATTTGCTTTGGACTCATTCATATGAATTGTACATTTGAATTGAAAAATTAAATTCCAAAGTAAAAACAACCTGAGAGCTTGTCTTATCCCAGACAATTATGATTCATGGCATCCAGTATATGTGTTTGAAATGCAGGGCATTTTCACATGACTTGACTATGCTTTGGAACTTATGCAGACATTAACATTTAATGAAAGAAACACAGTAGAACAGCAGCAGAAAGATTTCTGAATTTGGATAGATATTTGTAAATCTACATTTTACGTACTACTCATAATCAGTAATCATTCTGGTTCAGCTAATGCTACTAATCTGTATGAATTGTTATTGTGTAATTGAATTGTTTTAATCTGTTATTGGTTGATATGTCAGTCAGTCACGTTTATTGAGTAACCGTCAGGTCATTTCAAATAAAAGCTCCAACAGCAGTAGTAGTATACAAGATAAAGGATAAAATCAGTACCTAATGTACAAGGCAAACAATGTAACACATTAAAAACTAAACTTATTGATATGTTGTAAACCGTCCTGAGCCATTTGGAAGGACGGTATACAAATCGAAACAATAAATAAATAAATAGCGCCAAAAACTAAACAGCGCCCCCATCTCCCTAGCCATTCATCAAAGTTTGTGGTCAGTGCACACCCACTTCAACAGATTGAGACAAGAGCTGTTACATGCCTGATCATGCAGTAGCAAGGCTGTAGGATTTTTGCGTCCCCGCAGTAAGTCCCAAAAGCCCATCAGCTGCAAACCACCATGGATACTGGATGGTATTCATTCGACATAACTAACATTCCATCCAATCCCTTGTCAACAAAGAAAAGGAGACAGCACCAAAAGGTTATAAACTCTGGCTGTGCTCTCAGTCATGGTACAAAGTACTATAATGTATTATTATTGGCCTCTTTTTATGGAGGCCAGGAAAGTCAATGTCCTTAGTCACAATTCTGTGTGGCCTGGGCATGCAGCCAGGTTTTCTTTGGTTGCTTGTTCCTTCAGCAATAGATCTAGTGAGAGGACACCTACAAACAATTCACCTAAACATTAAATTCTTCTCCATTAGCAGATAACTCCCTTCTCTCTAAATATGATAGGAATATCTGTGTTTCTTTGTCTTCTACGGGTCCATGAAGTTGAAACCTAGGGCCCTTCCACACAGCCCTATATCCCATTATCAAGGCAGAAAATCCCACATTATCTGCTTTGAACTGTATCTGAGTCCACACTTAGATAATGTGGGATTTTTTGCCTTGATATTCTGGGATATAGGGCATCTGAAACTTGAGCATGGAACTAAGTGGACTCTAGAAGTGTCATGGCTTTTTTGATTTTGAAATGAATTAAGGAGTTTGTGTTACTTAAAATCTTCCATAACTTATAGTACCATTTTATCATGGGGGTGGTATTTCCCAACCTTCCTTTAAAAGTAAGGGTGAAGCTACAGTTATGCCTAGAATTATCAAGGAAGCCTTTATGTAGCTTTAGTGGTGTTTTCCATTGCAGGGGCCCTGCACTTATCAGACTGTTAAATGGCAAGGAGAGAGAGGAGATCCCACTGATTTTGTAGGGTGAGATGAAGAAATACTGAAAAAGAACCATAGTTCCAAGAAAAAAAGAGGGAAGTGTGCAGGGAACTAGAAGGAGCACTAGAATTGGCACATGTTATCTTGGAAACATCTACTATTATGGAATAAATGGATGCTGCTAACATGAAATAATCCAATTTTGCTTGGATTATAACATTTTTCTGTCTGAAATGTTCTTTTTATTTGTTTTATCTCTGAGCATAACACATAGAGAAGTGCCTAGTCTTATTGTAATGATTGCCCAATGACATAAATGAAGTTGACTATATGATCCTTTCAATCTTATCATTACCCCCTTCTGGTATAGAGGGCCGTATATCTGGAAATAATCATAAAAGGACTGTTAATGAAGTATGTATTCATGACTTTCTCAAATATTGCTTCTCCATAAGCATCTTATACTGCTTTGGATCTTTCAAAGCATCATAAACAAAGATCTGAAGTGTGCTGATGTGTTCTTCCTTATGTACCATATAATGTGAATGTACAATTTGTGGTAATACTATTGGTGTCTGTTGAGGTAAACCAGATTTTCCTGAGTATTAAGTACCTAGAAATAGGAATAGTTCTCAAGTATTGAGCTCTAACTTCGTTAATCTTTTATTTACAAATAAGATCTCGTTAACAACCAAGCTTCTCAAGAGGTCACTATTTTGCAAACATTTTGGATTAATTTTGCACTGTTCTTCTCATTATCTTTGATTGTTTTTTTATCTTGATATAATTCTAGGTGATTATTTCATTTTAACAGTTAATTAGGTATTTCAAGACTACGAAAGTGAGAAGAACAATCAAATCTTTTGAAATAATATTTGGCTTACCTCCAGAAACTGTATGGCAACCCCTTTCTGCTTTTCTAACGCTGTATCAAATTAAGTGCTTAAGCACAGGTGATATTGGCACATCTGTTGCTATGTCCCTCAGAGTTGACTCTAAAAGTATGCTGACCTGTTATATGGTTTTCTTGACAAGATTTCTTCAGAGGGTTTTCTGCTGCCTTCTTCTAATGCCAGGGAATGTGACTTCTGCAAGATCACCAGATATTCATGATTTGCAGGAATTTGAAAATTGGTTTCCCAGGGCCTGAATCCAACACTCAAACCTCTACACCACACACCAGACTCTACATACTTTTTGAGTACACACTGACCAGCTGCTGCTACCACCAAATGATTTCTTTTCAGTAGTTTGAAATATGTTCCTAGAAAACAAACAGATTATTCATATTGCTTTGGCCAATTGACAAAATGAGCACATGCCCATGAATTTAGTGTACGAGAGCCACTCAAAATCTGAGCTACAATTCATGTTAACGATATGACTAGCATCTATTTATTTTTCTTCTTATTAGACAGTCTGCTATGGACATCCACTGACAGTATATATACGTAAGTAAGTATGTGTTATTTGGTTATCTTTCAAGCACTGGGTGGATAAGCCAAACTCATGCCAAACTATTTATTTATTTATTTATATATTTATATATTATTTGGACTTGTAGGCTGCCACTCCCCAAGGGCTTGGAGCGGCTCACAATCATATAAAAGCATAACAGAGGTAAAACAGCATATTAAACTAAACTGAAAGAAGAATTTCCAGCTTAGCAATCAAAGGCTATCCAGAAAAGGTGGGTCTTGCAGGCCTTGCGGAAAGAGAGTAGATCCTGCATGGCCCGCACATCACTTGGAAGGGTATTCCAGATTGACGGCACAACTACAGAAAAGGCTCTGCGCCGGGTCGATGTGAGATGAATTGCTTTGAAGATCGGCACTTCAAGGAGGTTAAGTTGTTAAGTTGTTTGGAACAAAGTTGTTATGTTGTTTGGAACGAAGTGACCTCTGGGCAGGCATGTAGCCGGGGGGGCTTGGGGGGAAATTCTCAGGGTGGTCCGCCTTACTGGTACATTATTTTAACTGTTATGTGTATTCATATCATGATCTGATCTCAGGGTGGTCCGTGAGAAGGCCTTAATGGTACATTATTTAAACTGTTATGTGTATTCATATCATGATCTGATCACCATGCTCAATATATCCCATATGCATGGGGGTATTGGGATAATAATACAAAAGGTTTGCTAGAGTAGATAATCTCTCACTTAGATTCAGCCCCCTCCCCCCTGGAATCAAACTCAGCCCCTCCAACACACATGAATCAAGAGCCTCCTATTTTTTATCTTCTTACAGAAATTTACTTAGTAATTTGCAGTGCTAGAATAAGATATCAGTAAATTAAGAGACAGATTGAGCCTTTATAAATGCAACATCCAGACAGCAGCACACACCTGTTCAATAAATATTATTTGGTGTTTGGGTTTGGGAGCCAAATCATTCTCAAGTATTATAGTTTGTCTTGGGAGGGCCCATTCCTTGCTGCATTTCAAGGTCAATTTAAACTGTGTACTTGTACATTTGTGAGATAAAAGAGGGTTTAAAAAAGAAAAAGGAAACCCTTATTTTTAAATGCTAAAATGCATGTAATTCTTTTGATGAAATAGTCACTTGTTTTTATGTTGTATGAATGCCAGTCAGGAAGTGAAGACAAACCTAGGTGGGTGTTAGGAGATGTTTGGGGGGAAAAAAACAAAGCAACAGCCAGGGACATGGCGGAGGGCGCCTCGCCGCTCCCGCCCTGCCGACCATGCCCGCGAGCGGCCCTGCGTGAGCGACAAACAGGCGGGGGGAAGTCCCGCCCCTAGGGCATCTGACGTGGCTTCCCTCCGCCTCCTCCTCACTCGCATCGGCCCCGCCCCTCCTCGTGTCACCCCCCGGAGATCGAAACCCCCCCAAAAAACCACAAAAACAGCTGATTTCTTGCAGGAGGGTGGGCGGGCCGCATCCAAGGGCCTGGCGGGCCGCCTGTTGGACAGGTCCGTACTAGTACAAGGGCACTGTGGAAAAAGTACAGGGACCAAAGTTTCCTGAGGCTGGATCTACACTGCCATATATCCCAGGATCCAGATTATCTGTTTTTCCCAGTTTATCTGATAGTATAGACTCATATGTCCCAGTTCAAAGCAGATAATTTGGAATCTGATCCTGGGACATACAATTTTCAACAAGTCAACAATTTTCCTAAGAATATTTTTCAATAATCTCCAGAGAATGTTATAGGTAAAAACAGGTTTAACAGGACCAATCCCTTCTTTTATCTACAGTATGTCCAATGAACAAAACTTACTGGAAGTCCCCACTGTTCGAATCTACCACCTGTCTTCTACCAGACAGAGAGCTTTCTCAGTGGTAGCTCTGACTCTCTGGAACACCTTACCAGATGATGTCCGGGCTCTTAGAGAGTTATCTGCCTTCCAAAGAACCTGCAAGACAACTCTATTTCAGCAGGCTTTCAATCTCAATGACCCAGTGTAATCTACTCCATATTTGTATGTTTGGCTATTAGTACAGTGGGGGACTGTTTTATTGTGTTTTACTGTGGTTTTATTGATGTTTTATTGTTGTTTTATTATGTTTCTACTGCATATGTTCATTGTGTGAACCGCCCCGAGCCTATGGGAATGGAGCGGTATATAAAATAGAATAATAAATAAATAAAAATGAAGGAATAAGAAGTGTACATGCAGTCTTATAGTCATTCCTCAGTCTAGATTGATCTACAGTGTGTTGGAGCACAATGTGAATTATATAAGGTCCTTTCAAACAGACCCTATAGCCCAAGATCTGATCCCAAGATTTCTGTTTATCCCAGATTATCTGGAAGTGCGGACTCATAAAATCCAGTTTAAAGCAGAAAACCTGGTATCTGATCCTGGGATATAGGGCCTGTCTGGAAGGACCCTGAGTGAAACTGCCTCCAAATTGGAAACTGACCCCAAATGTCTTTGCACAGCCCTAGTTTGAAGTATAAGTTCACATATTCAGATGAATATTTTACTATGGGAAAATACAATGTAGCCTTACGGAACTAGACAGCAGTATATTTCTGCGTGGCATCTCTGTGAGTACCATCTATTCAACATGGTGACTACTTGAAATTGCTTCTACTGCTTATCAGAGTGAGTCATTTCTAGATGGTATGTAGGGGAAAGCATTTTAAAACTTGACAAAATGCCTTACAGTTTCTGTTCTTCAATCAAAAAAGAACTGAATGAAATAGCTAGGACTGAATGAAATTACTACTTACACAGAGCAAATAATTTATAACAATCAGGGCCTCTGGGTACAAAGAAAATGGGAGAAAGAGTGTACAGTTTGAAAAGGTAACATTAGTGTCACAGGGAGATTTGATAGCTGCTAACAATTTAACAGCCAAGAGCTACCTTTATAAAGTTTTTCTTGGTTTCATTAATCTACTTCACAACAGAGAGAGGCTCAAGCAACAAGGGAGCACTATGAAGAATATGCAGACTATCTAACTGTTTCTACCGACACCACTGATACACTGTTGGATTATCACTCTCTGTCACTTTCATCTATTTATACACTCTACATGCCCTATAGCAACTGCTACACAATGTTTAATCATATGTAACAGCTTGAATGTCAAAAAGCTAAATAGTTTTTAACTGCTCATTTTTACCTTCAATTATATGTAAGTTTACTACCCCCATCCTGAACCTATCAGTAATGCTGACAACAGTAGACAGGCCATCAGTATCCTCCACTATGGGCCTCATTCCTTCTCATGACCATGCACTTATGTCAAGAAAATCATTTTTATTATAAGACAGAAGCCACTTGCTGACATATCCATATTAATCCTCTCTAGTTTGAATTCCTGTACTAGTTTTACATTATTGTTATTATTTCTCAGTTCAGTCAACCAGATGCTACTGACTGGAACTTTGGACCATGTGGAGTATATCCAAAAATTTTGGGATTAGTGTAGTATAGTTAAATATCGTGACATGTGCCAAGTAGCATCAGTGTTTGTAATTGTGCTATTGTGATCTATGGTTATTTCATTCAAATGTTTTGTCCATTTGTTTGAAATGGAGCACATTTCAAAGCAACTGTCACCAGTGGAACCCCAGGTGTTTCTTTTCCCATTCACCTTCTTCCTCCTTTGCTCATTTATCCTCAAACTTTAGTAAGTTATCATTTTGTTGGAATTCACTAGGAGCCAAAACACAAAATAGGTAGCATTATCACTATCTTATTCTGGATGGGCATGATGCTAAAGTCTATTGTTATAATTTTATAGGCCATGTACCCTAATGCTTGAGTGTGTAAAATATCCCTTCAGACTAATAATAATAATAATAATAATAATTCATACCACTAATACTATCTGCCTGTGACAAAGAACTGGTGGGATCACAAGCCTGAAAAAGCTACAGAGAATGGACACGCCAAACTCCTCTGGGACTTCCAGATTTAGACAGACAGAGGTTTGGAGCATAATACTCCTGACCTCCCAATTGTGTTAAAAAACCAAGTATGAATAATCGATGTCGCAATCCCAGGTGACAGCAGGATTGCAGAGAAACATCTGAAAAAGCTGGCACGATATGAGGATTTAAAGATTGAACTGCAAAGACTCTGGCACAAGCCAGTAAAGGTGGTCCCAGTGGTGATCAGCACACTGGGTGCAGTGCCTAAAGACCTTGGCCTGCACTTAAACACAATCGGCGCTGACAAAATTATCATCTGCCAGCTACAGAAGGCTGCATGAATTATTCGCCGATACATCACAGTGTCCTAGACACTTGGGAAGTGTCTGATGTGTGGGCCAATACAACAGCCAGCAGAGTGTCTGCCGTAGACTCATCTTGTTGTGTTTCAAATAATAATAATAATTATTATTATTTATATCCTGCCCTATCTCCCTAAGGGGCCTCAGGGCAGTTTACAACAGATATCTGCAAACATTTTAATGCCATGAGAAGCTCAACAATGACAAAAAATAACCAACCCGCCAAATCTCAAAAACAAATCCATATCTACATCAAAGAAGAATAACACATTATCAAAAAGTAAACAGTAAACATAATAACTGTACAATTTCTCAACTAAGAGTTATGGAGACATAGCAGGAATCTAAACAAAACAAGATAAAATTTAAAATTATAAAAAGTTATTGCTACCAGCCATTAGAATGACTTGCATTTCCGCTCCATGGTGACTATGCATGAGATTCTGTTACTTAACATTTACACAACAGAGAGAGATAAGTGAGCAAAGAAACATAGTACTACCCACAGTTCCACATTTGCTGGGTGTTCTATAACACATGATTTAGCAGCACCGGATAATACTCTACGTGTTATAGGACTTTATTGCATGAGGGAGGCAAACTTGCATTGATGCCATGCTATCCCATATCTGGCCCTCCTCAGAATTTACCTGTCCCCTGCAAAACATATTAATAGCTGCTAATCCTGCCACATATTTGCTGGAGGAACATAATAAATGGGCTCCACTCTTTCTTAAAGTCAGAGATTTCTCCTTAATGTAGTAAGTTTATTCATTTCTGCAGGTTCAGTTATTTTCATAAGCCAATCATCTTAGGACGGAATCATTGCGTCTTTCCATCTTTGAGTGTAGGTAATTCTTGCTGCCATTATGATGTATAGCAATAATCTTCCACATTTTCTATCAGGTTGTTCATCTAACATCCTAAGCAGATAAGAGTTCAGGTCTCATTTCAAATTTGACTTTAACATTTTATTCTAAAATCTTATGTATTTGTGCCCAGTATTTCTTGGCCTTTTTAGATGACCACCACATATGGTAAAAAGTTTTCCGACTGTAGTTTGTCTCTCGTCTTTATTCTATACTGATCATTATCCAACACCAACAAGTCTTCATAAATCAATAATTTCTCTTTCAAGGCAAATTCCCTTCTAAACAGAGCTTTATGCGGAGAACACAATAATTATTTTCTGCTGTAATATCTTTTCTACACATATTTTTCTATATATTCTACTCATTTAATAATGACCTCATGTAATAGTTATTAAAATTACAATCCACCTTTATTCCATCATACAGAGATAGGCATAAATCCCAAATTTCATACCTTTTGCTTCTAGTTGTAGTAAGCATTCATTTCTCAAGAACAACCAGTTATTCAACAGAGTCAAACAGGATGCATGATGGTATGTTTTGAGACTAGGTAGACCTAGTCCTTCTCTTTCATCTATCATCTTGTAGTACTTTGGATCTGACTTTTGGTGCTTTCCTTTCCAAATAAATGTTGATAGGTCTTTTTGCCATTGCTTAAAAGAAATATTATTCAGCCCCTTAGCTCAATGTTGAGGTCATGAAAAATTTGGCAACAGTAAAAGATTTCTGTTAGCAATAAAAAATTAGTTTTTATAGTGGACTCTGAAGAATATGCTTCAGATGTACTCAGCAGAAAGGAAAATCAGCCTGTTTTGCAAGTCTTGAAACTGCTGATGTATTATCAGTATATGTTTAATTTTTATACCTATTTTATATACCTATGTACCTGGGATCATGGAAAAATTTACTGGGCAAAAAAGGGTCACAAGTGGAAAAAGTTTAAGAAGCCCTGCTCTACACTTGCAATTTCTGAAACCTATGGCTTATGCCCATTTGATTAATATCACGTGTAAGGTGGCTTTAAGAGGAGAAGAATAGAGCAGTGATATTATTAACTGATGGAAATATTACCTTCAGAACCAAAATATCACAAATCTCCTGGTCAGCATGAGCCAGGCATGTAGCCAGGGGGGGGGCTAAGGGGGCTTCAGCCCCCCCCCCGAAATTCTCAGGGTGGTCCGCGAGAAGGCCTTACTGGTACATTATTTAAACTGTTATGTACATTTATATCATGATCTGATCACCATGCTCATTATATCCCACATTAATGGGGTTATTGGGATAACAATACAAAAGGTTTGCTAGGGTAGACCCTCTTCCACCCAGTCTCAGCCCCCGAACCAAGCTCAGCAGCCCCGAACCATAATCCTGGCTACGGCCCTGGCATGAGCGTAGTTGATTCTGGAACACATCACCCAGATGCCTTGCCCAAGTGTTCAAAAGGAGGACAAATGTTTTGAACAGATATCAAAATATGAGTGATGAGATTGCCAGGAGAGATGAATGTGGAGGTTGGTCATAAGTAGCTCTGTTGGCATCACACTGTATTGCTGCCTAGCTAATCATTTAAATCTAATCATGCATTTCAAATTGTTTCTAATAGTGCATTTTGACCTTTTCTGCACCAGCAGGTTTAGTTTAAAAATAAACCTGTAACTCTTCATACAGAAAACAGATTTGACTTCAATTGGACCATTGGTAACCTGCCTTCAGCAACAGCTAATAATTGATTTATGAGTTTCACATTATTCTGAAATCACAAGATCATGTAATCATGTAATCTGAAATAAATTCATTAAATAAAACCCCCCTTGGTAAGAAAACTGTTAGGATTTAACAATGGTTGGAATATGAAATGTGGATGAACATTTGTATATTTACTATGTACATACATTTTAACTTAGTTCTGTATCTCCTAAATTGCTAATTATATTAAAATCAAGGATAGGGTATTCTCCCTACTTCATTGCTTTGTTATCTTTTTGGTTTCATCTGCCTTGCATTCCTCTCTTCTCGCATGCTGGTTTAATTAAGAACATTTATCAAATTAATTACAAAACTGAAGCATGGACAGTTTGATATAATGCTTACAGCTGCCTAGTAGTCACTGACTTTGTTGTCACTATGGAACTGTAGTCTAAGTTTTTTGTTGGCATAGCCTTTAATGCCTCAGGATCAGCATTAATTTAACTACCTTTTTGCACATCTAATAGAATGCAATTTTGTAACATCACCAAAAAAGGTGTTGCCTCTTTACGGAGCTGTATTCCCCAAATAAAAGGAGAAGAAAGAATGTTCATTCCAATATGCTTGTCAAAGTTGGGTCTATTCTTGTGGGCACCCCATCTCCCAAACTAATTTCAACTGCTTTTTTCCGGGTAGTAATGCTTCTTCCTAATTTTTAATCATTTATTATTGTAATTGTTTAGTTATATTATTTCTTCAAAGTGTTCTATATATACTTCTAATGCAGATCGCTTTTAGCAGTATACAAGTATACTATTGTACAACCACTGCATGATAATCAATGTTGGATACATAGCAAGATATGCATTCAGTCACAGAAATGTTCCAATTCATCAATCTATTTTTCTTGTGATCATACATTTGAATACCACTATAATCCTGCCTTCTTGCACTTCTGCTGCTTTATATTGTTGTTGTTATTATTATTGTTGTTATCTTTAATGCAATTTCACAATATCAGCAAGGGTTAACAAAAATGGTCTAATATTACAATAAAATATGAAATAAATAGTTCAGGAATAATGAGGGAAATGAGTAGAGAATAGGTGGTATGGACTTTATTTATTTATTTATTTAAAAATTATATCCCGTCCTTCTCAACCCCCGAAGGGGGGCTCAGGGCAGTTTATAATTGTCAATCATTAGATGCCAACAAAGAACAATTACAGCACAGCAATGAACATAAACAGGTCAATAACAGTAAAAATACATTAAAAGTAATGTCCCGTAAAATATTAACACAACCAAGTCTGAGTCCACAAATCCAAATCATAGTCCAGAGTTCCAGTCCAAGGTCTCTTCATTGACAATTCTTACAAGTCATTATTTATTTATTTATTTGTCACATTTCTATACCGCCCCTCTCAGCCCGAAGGCAACTCGGGACGGTTTACACAGGCAGTCTCTGCCCTCAATACAACACAGCCCCCCAAAAACCATATAATAACAAATTAACAATTAAAAATATACAATTGCAGTCTCAGCGTCATGTTGAATCAGTTTCCATCGCACCGTCATCATTCCATATATCTAATTAAGCTTCATATTTCATCAGCAAATGCCTGCTCAAATAGCCAGGTCTTAACTTTCTTGCGAAATGTCAGGAGGGAGGGGGCTGATCTGATGTCTTTAGGGAAGGCATTCCAAAGCTGAGGAGCCACCACTGAAAAGGCCCAGTCTCTCGTCCCCGCCAGTCGCGCCTGCGAAGAAGGCGGGACTGAGAGCAGGGCCTCTCCAGATGATCTTAAACATCTCAATGGTTCATAGGGAGAGATGCGTTCGGACAGTTGGACCCGAATCGTTTAGGGCTTTAAAGGCTAAAGCCAGCACTTTGAATTGTTGCTCAGCCAGCTGCTCGAATGCTTGGTCCCAGAGCCAAGACTTGAGCTTTTTCCAGAAGTAGAGGAGAGATGGAGTCACCCTGATTTTACTAGGGAGTACATTTCATAGGTGGGTAGCTACCACCAAGAAGGCACTGTCTCTCGTCTCTGCCAGTCGTGCTTGTGAGGGTGACGGGATAGAGAGCAGGGCCTCTCCCGACGATTGTAAACTTTACCCCAGAAATCATTTCGTCACTAGCTTTCCAGCACAGTACTGGAAGGGATCTATTGCACGGGGTAGGTGACAGGAAAGTTGCAGGATTATTAGTTACTGACTACCAGGGGGATGTGTTAATCACAGAGGCTGACTGACACTGACTGACACTGGGATGCACACAACGTAGTGTGATAGGGACCATCATCAAAAGTTACACCCTTTCTTCAACGCTGATTTCTTGCCTCATGTAATACAGTCTTTAGATAAATAAAAACAAGAATATTCAATTCCCATAGTTCATTTCCACCTCACTCTCAATCTACACTACTGATATACACATGGGAAGTGGGGAGTTGAGAATGCTGCACTCTCCCAGAAATCTCTTGATTTCAATTTTTAAAGAAAATTGTCTACTAAGACAAATTGGGTTACTTAAGACTATGATTAATTCATACTGATAAATGAAGGAAACACCTGCTTTAATGAGATTGTGTTCCATTCTCTCACATTGCAAAGCATTGCAAGAGAGAAAAAGCCTTTGCTGGCCACCAATGGAAAGAGCTTTGACGCTGAACCTTTAGGGGTGCATGTACACAGCCCTCCCTCCCCTCTCTCCCTGGGTGGCAATCTTAAGCTGTGTGCTTCACTGCATTTGGTGCTACAAATTTGTATTGGTGGCTACAGAAGCCTTTTGGCTCAGCTGCCTGACATCTAGTTTATTAGGCTTCTATTTTAACTCAGATTAATTTTAATTCAGTTGTAGTTTAAGCATAGACTTACATAATTCTGTTTACATGCATTTAACTGCATTATATGAATCTATAAGGTAAAGGTTTTCCCTTGACATTAAGTTGTGTCTGACTAGGGGTTGGTGCTCATCTCCATTTGTAGCCTGAAGAGCCGGTGCTGTCCATAGATACCTCCTAGGTTGTGTGGCCAGCATGACTGCATGGAGTACCATTACCTTCCCATATGAGTGATACCAATTGATCTACTCACATTTGCATGTTTTCAAACTGCTAGGTTGGCAGAAGCTGGGGCCAACAGCAGGAGCTCACCCCGTTCCTCGGATTTGAACTACCAACCTTTCAGTCAGCAAATTCAGAAGTTTAGCAGTTTAACCCACTGTGCCACCAGGGGCTCTATATGAAACTATACTGACCATATAATGCAGTTTTGAAATGCATTATACAGCAGTGTAGATGGGGCTATATTGGCTATATCTAAACACTACTGTAGGAAACCTGTATTTATTTACTATACTTTTATACCGCCCCTCTCAGCCCGAAGGTGACTCAAGGCAGTGTATTAGTGCTTGGAAGGGAACCTCTTCTTGGTTCTTCATACTACCCTTCTTAGGACCCTTCCACACAGTCCTATATCCCAGAATATCAAGGCTGAAAATCCCACTTTATCTGAGTGTGGACTCAGATAACCCACTTCAAAGCAGATATTGTGGGATTTTCTGCCTTGATATTCTGGGATATAGGGCTGTATGGAAGGGCCCTTAGGTAGCATATTTAAACATTAATGCAGGAATCCTGGAGTGTCTCTTCACTGCAGAATTAATAAAATTTAACACCACGTTAACTGCCTCGTCTTAATGCTGTGGAATCTGAGGAGTTTAGTTTGATGAGACACCGACACTCTTTGGCATAGAAGACAAAAAGCCTTGTAAGGCGGGATCTACACTGCCATATAATCCAGATTATCTGTTTTGAATTGGATTATATGAGTCTACACTGTCATATAATCCAGTTCAAAGCAGATGATCTGGATTTTATATGGTAGCATAGAAGTGGCCAGACTTTAAATAGATCTTAGATTACATAAAATGGTATCTTATTCAATCCAACCATCTGTATTGTCTTGTTGTTCCATGGTTGATCAGCAAAGAATCAGCAAAGGAATATATGCTAAGTCCAGTGCCTGTCCCAACAATATTAAAATGTTGATAAATACGAGGGCGGGTCAATAAGTCAGTGACTTTTTGAATAAAACACAGGTTTTTGGATACAAAATCATTTTATTTCTCAACGTAGTCTCCTTTGAGCTCTATACACTTTGTTCAACGTTTCTCCAATTTTTTTATCCCTTCCAAACAATATGATTTGTTGAGATTATCAAAATAGGTATTTGTTTGTGAGATGATTTCATTGTTGGAGTCAAATCTCTTTCCGCCGAGCCATTTCTTCAAGGTTTGTAAACAAGAAATAGTCACTCGAGGCTAAATCGGAAGAATAGGGCAGATGAGGGAGCAATTGGTATCCCAATTCATGGAGTGTTGCCATGGCAACTGCACGTGTGGTCGATTGTGAGCAAACACAGCACCCATCTTGCGGAAAGCTTTCTCATACCCAAGTGATCATTTAACATTGAAACCACTGTGCCATGTGAGATGCCTATAGCTTCCACAATCTCTCGCACTTTCAATCTCCAATCGGCCAACACCATATCGTGAATTTTTTCAATTGTTTCAGGTGTAGAGACCTCAACTGGGCGCCCAGAACGTTCGGCATCTTCCGTGCTTGTACAGCCAAAACGAAATTCAGTAAACCACTTTTTTACCATTGAAATTGATGGTGCAGAGTCCCCATAGTATTTATCAAGCTTAGCCTTGGTTTGAGTGATTGGGTTTTTTTGCAAAAAATAATGCTTAATGAGCACACAAAATTCACTTTTTTCCATTTTCTCCTCAAATCACGTGGTACTCTGCTATCAATGGCTCTTAAACACAAACTAAATGACGCAACTTGTTCACATTTTGACAGGAGTCAACTGACAGATGCCTGTTGACAGGAGCAGTGTTGCCCTTTCAGTTAAGAGGTGGGAAATTCAAAAAGTCAGACTTATTGACCCACCCTTGTAACATTGTAAATGAATCCACAGTAACACCTGGAATTCTCATTTGTGGGAAACAAAATGAGGCTATTAACAGTGTTTTAGTCACTTTGAATCTCCAGCCATTTAAAGGGAATACTGGAATATTCTTTGACAATTATTTACTAGGGAAAAATAAATTTGTGGGTAGAGAAAATATTTGTTTCAAAGACTGAATTCTCAGTAGAGGAGCTGGGGAAGTGTTTGTGTTATATACAACTATCAACCAAGCTAAAGTATTTGAATGCAGAGCCATAAGAGTTGCTGGTGTTTTGTTGTTGGTCAATGTATGCAGATATCGACCTTATTAAGGGCACTGTATTCTTTTCAAAACACAAATTATCATAATACATGGGAGGAGATATTTCCATTTATGTTCTCCTTTGAACATAAGAAATGCCATCTTTTGAAACTATTGCGTATCTACAGCTGCACTTAAACGTTTCTTATGAATAAGTAGCAGTTTCCAATAAAATAAAGGAATTATCATTATAAGAGTCCATAACTTTGTGCTGATCAATGTCATATGTATTGAAATGATTTATAATCAACCCACCATGCAAACCAACTCCCACCCTCCAATAAATCTCACATGCTTTCAGTTATGACATATTCAAGACAGCTTATATAACCATCCTTATCACTAGATTTCTGCATATTTCATTATTCTACAGCTAGCTGACAGATATATGTGCAGAATGGACTCTATTGAAAGACATAAAATAACTGTGCTTGGGGTAATGAGGGGTGATGCGCAAGCTCTGTCCATGGCGTTTCACATATGATGACCCATTCATACTTACAATTTATCACTTGACAATGCAGTTGCCGAGTGACAAACAGGAATATATGTAGTCCCCTTTTGAACAACGCTTCAAGAGTTCTTCCAGTGAGGTAGTTTTAGTGGCTTAAATTATGTCTTCAAGGAGGGAATTACTGTTTCATGGGCTTCACTTTAAACTTTTTTGTTTACTCGAGCTGTACTTTGACTACAGACCTTGCACTCTAAATGAAGATTTATCACCCACTTTTTCTAAAACATTGAACTTGAGTCAGTTAAAAAAAAGAAGCAAAAAGTCTGAGTGGTTCCATTTGTTGTTAATTATCCTCAACATTTCCCCAAGACAGTGTAACTTCCTGGGGTTCACCTCACAATAAAATCCAATGTAACCAAGTCGTTTCCATTGGCTCCCTGGAGATGATTAAAAGAAACAAATAATTATAGCGCCAGTGACAAGAGGGTAATTACTAGACATCATGACGATACAGAAGTGGGGAATTGACATTTGTACTCTTTGGTCTCCAGAGCTCATGGCTGGAAGGCTTGCAGTAAACAATTACCAATCCTCTCATCACTTCAGTAGAAGTTTCAAACGCATGCACATAATTTTCATCTCTTATATCGCTTGTGCTCTATGGACATCACAGAGTGTGTGAACTGACTGGTGCCCTCAGGCACTCTTAATTTGATAAGTAGGCATGTTCCCCACATTTGCTGAAACAGTTATGTTCACAGTGCATTAAATGTGTCCAATTTATTTAAAGCTAAACTTGGTACTTCCTAAGTGCACTTTCAGGATTTCCTGAGTAGTTTCTTAACACTGTGTGCACTTCCGTTGAAAAACATAATAGTGTGTCACCATTGTCTTCAATCTCTCTCTCTCTCTCTCTCTCTCTCTCTCTCTCTGGCATTACTTCACGAACAAAGATACTTAGGAAGGACTCATCCCACGCTTTCTACAAGCACATTGATGCTTTTTCGGAGGTTGGATGTGTCCTTCAAGCAATTGATTTTTCTGGTGGAGCACAGCATGCACAGAACTCACCTCACCCTTTAAACCAAAGGTTCATCTGCCGGGGCCTAGCAAGCTTGGACGGTGGCAGCGAGGTCCTCGGGTCGTAGGTTTGATTTGAATTTCCTTCTCTAGATGGTTGACCTTACAGGGTTAGACGAGCAGCATCTGCCCGGGTTTGAAATTAGAGTTTTCCTTCTCTTAGGATGGTTGCCAAAAGGCTAGAGAGCCCATCCTGCTACATTTCTCTAGATATCAATGTTCCTGATTGTGTGGATCTCAATGCAATTGTCACATTATCACAGTACTTTTTCATAGTGTTCAAAGAGTGGTATTTAGTATCATTTATTAAAGCAGTTTCATGTTATCTAAGTTGGCATGGTGCAAGCAGTTTCCCCACAAACTGAAAAAGCCACTGGTAGTCCTAGGTTTCCTTCCTTTCTGGTCATCCTCTGTGCCTCCAATCCTTTGTATCACACACACACACACACGGCAGAAAACAATGAATACAGCAGGCTGCCTTTGCAATGGAAAGTAAGAGAAACAATAAGGTACAATATTAAACATTCCAAAAACCGGGGACAGATTAAGAGAGAGTTTGGGTATATATATATAGAGAGGGGGGTATGTTTTATATAGCTAAATGATAGATAGATTAGATCAGGGGTGGGCAATTATTTTTTCCAAGGGGCCACACGAGAGCCAAAAAATATTATGGAGGGCTGCATCTAAAGGCTGAACTACATTCTAATCTACGTAATTTATTTACTTACTTACTATATTTACTATAAATTACACATCATTAATATTAACATATTAATATATCAAGAAATATTCATATATTATTAGTATTAATATCATAATTATTATATTATAGTATATATATATCAAAATTATAATATAACATTATATTATATTATATTATTTATTATGTTATTATATTATTATTATAAAATTATTATTATAAAATAATAATAAAAAACCAATAAAAGAATAAAATGAAATTCAAGAAGACAAGGTGCGAACCAAGATAGAGGCTGACATCCTCAAGAGAAGAAGGATCCCAAGATGGAATGGCCCAATGACTCCCAGCCCAGAGGATAACAAAGCGGACCCAGCCGCCACTGCATCAGAGCAGAGCAGCAGACGATCGGAGGCTGCAGGCCTCCACCCACTCTCGCCCCCAGCCGTTCCCCAGCTGATTGCCCTGCCATGGAATGCCTGCCATCCCAGCTTTGGAGTGCCTGCCATCCCAGGAGGTGATCTGGGCCTGCAGCGGGAGCAGTTGGCGAGCTGCGGCGGGTGATCGCCCTGGTTTACCGGAAGAGAATCAAGTCTTCTGGGTCGCCAGGGCGATCAGCCACCGCAGCCCGCCGACTGCTCCCGCTGCAGGCCCGGATCGCCTCCCGGGATGGCAGGCACTCCAAAGCTCCTTCGATTGTTCTCCGGAGCAGTGGGCTGTCTGCCGACGCAGCCCACACAGCCCGCGATGGGATGGCGGCAGCGACACCCCTTCCTCTTGGCCCCACCCCCAATGCCCTTCTCTCCGGGCCGGACAGAATCGGCTGCTGGGCCGCATACGGCCCGTGGGCCGTAGGTTGTCCAGGTCTGGATTAGATAGATAGACCTGTCCGAACGTATCTCCCTCTACGTCCCACCTCAAAGTTTAAGATCTTCTGGGGAGGCCCTGCTCTCGGCCCCGCCTTTGGCGCAAACACGCTTGATGGGGACGAGGAACTATGCCTTCTTGGTGGTGGCCCCCTGCCTGTGGAACTTGCTCCCCAGTGAAATCAGGTCAACAACATCCTTCCTCTCCTTCAGGAGGAAATTGAAAACGTAGTAGTGGGACCAGGTCTTTGGGTACCACGAAGATAATTGACAATGGCAATGATGATAATGCTATGGAAAATGGATGATGGATAGGCTTCCGATTGTGTCGTGTTCACTGAAATCGATTCTAGATAAGGCTAGACAGCCAGCATTATTGTAAATGGCTTTTAAATTTTAAACTATTTTTAAACTAATTTGATGTATTATTCATATGTAATTTCTCTACGTATTATCTTGTATGTAGTGGCATCGAATTGTGCTGGCTGTAAGCCACACTGAGTCTCCCCTTGAGAAGGGTGGGGTACAAATTTTTGAAATAAATAAATAAATAGACAGACAGTAGGACAGATAAGGAAATAGGGCATAAGGGCAAGGAACCAAAATACAAAGGAAAAGGAAGAAGAAAATAGAGCCTTATTACTTGTCCTTAAGATGTTGAAACAACCAGGGGGACTTCTTAATGATCAATTACATATAGAACATGGCAATAAGGAATTCCAAGACATCGTATATTGCCTAGTGGGTATGGATTCAACATAGTGGGATGCAAGGATGGACATTTTTCCTACATTTCCAAGAATTAGTTTGGCCAAAGTGACAGATGGCAGTACTGCTCTAAAATTCATATTAAGGATAGCAAAATGATATCTCGTGAAATTCTTCCCCAGAAGAATAACCTCACAATGGCATTTTTCCCAGCCAAATTTCTCTAAATTTCACCCCAGGCAATCCCTCAGACCCACAAACAGTTGCTGTACCCTCTGCCTCTCCTTCTGAATTTTAGGTTGATTCCATTTCAGCGACTATTTGCAGGTTCCCTCTGGTCACATTACTGATGAAAGCTTTCTCGTGCTGGGCTCTGCTACCTTCTGAGGATAATGGTATGTACTGAAATTGACTGCAGATCGCAAAGAATTTTTATTTCAGTTTATTATGTTACTCAAGTCCACAAATTTCTTTGTCGTTTGGAAACAAATACCTTGGGTTTGAATAAGACAATCTGAATACGAGGTAAAAGCAAATTGAGAAGACTAAAAGAAAGAGTTGCCAACATTGTACAGTTTAAACATAAGGTACTTTATTAGCGAGATGATTTCCACTCTGGTGGGAAGCTTCCCATCAACAAGGTGAAGTATCATAAAGATGAAGAGGGAAAATAATGTTGGGCAATAACGCATCCATGTTTGACACCTGATTCCACCTTAAATGGGTCCCTTTGGGAGCCATTGCTGTCCAATACTGTTGTCATCATGGAGGAGCTGCAGGATGTTCACAAATTTGTCAGGGCACCTCTATTTAACCTCAGCAGACTGAAAGCCAAAACCAAGGTCACAACAGCATCTGTTATAGAACTCCAATATGCTGACGATAACATGGTCTGTGCACATTCAGAAGAAGTTCTATAAGCCATTCTAAACACTAGGCATGAGAAAAAAGTTATGAAAATTAAAAGAAATCGGAAGGGATTTGTATGTATGGGACTTTCAAGTTTATACGCATCGCAGGGCCAATCCCGGAAGTGGACTTTCTTTTCCGCACTCTCTGGGCCCAAATTTTCATTAGATTAGTAAATATTTTGGATGCCCACCCAACAGGAAAATTTCCCCCTTCAAAATAGCTTTGCAGACATAACTCACAGTCAAATCGGGGCCTTTCCATGCTTGGAGCCTAATTAGAGTGAAAGGCCTCCTCCAGGAAGTGAAAAAGGAGCCGGAAACGATAGAGAGATCCAGATCGGGAGTCCTAGAGGGGCTGGAGGACTGTCGAAAAAAGCGATTTAAACACCCAGGAAGGGGGTTTAGATAGAAGGACAGAGCAGAAGTACATAAGAACTGCTGAGAGAAGGGCAGCAGGAGTGAAAAGAGCACGGAGAGGAGAAGGAAGAGTTCAGAATCAAGAAAAGCCATAGAGTTCAAACGGAGATCCTAGAGTGCTATGGTAAAACTGAATGGGGAAAAACTGGAGTGAGGAGAACTCTACAGATTAGCAAGGCCTGCACCAGAGGTGGGCATTGGCAACTATTTTATTTAATAATATTAATATTAATGCATTATATGTCCCTGCAAAGAAACCCTGTCCTTTAATAATATTAATAATAATATTAATAATAATATATTAATGCATTATATCTCCCTGCAAGGAAACCAAGGGAAATGTTGCCCCTTGATTTGCCTGAGCTTAAAACAGTGTCAGTCCTGTTTCCCTGCTTTGCCTACTTTAGAACTACTAACGAATTTCGTTAGTAATTACGTTACATTTTAGAAATTTTTGGAATGTTTTTGTAAGTCTTTCTATTACTAATTTAAAAAAATCCCCCCCCCCCCCAATTAGATTTTTGATTCCCTATTTTTGGGTTCTAAACCATCCCTATTAAACACCTTTGCAGAAACTCGGCCTCTCATTGAACATCGAGAGAATCAAAGTGCTCTTCCAGCAGTCACCAGCCAATCCTTCTGCAATGCCAGAAATACTGCTTAGTTAGAAAATGTTGACCATTTCCATTACCTTGGCAGCCACCTCTCCACAAAAGTCAACATTGGCACTGAAATACAACACCGCCTGAGCTCTGTGAGTGTAGCATTTTTCCGAATGAAGCAGAGGGTGTTTGAGGACCGGGACATTCATAGAGAGACCAAGGTGCTTGTTTATACAGCTATTGTCCTCCCAATCCTGCTATACGCTTGCGAAACGTGGATTGTCTACAGATGACACACTTAACTCCTGGATTGATTCCATCAGTGCTGCCTCTGAAAAATCCTGAAAATCTCTTGAGTAGACAGGCGGACAAATGTCAGCGTGTGGAAGAAACAAAGACCACCAGTATTGAAGTGATGCTCTTACGTTATCAACTCCTCTGGACCCAATCATCATCTCCCAAAGCAGTTACTATACTCCCAACTCAAGAACAGGCAACATAATCCGGCCCGGATTACCCATAAGGCCAACCTAGGCCATGGCCTAGGGGCGCAAGTCGAGGGGGAGGGCGCAGATCATGGACGAAAAAAAATTAAAGTGTTGAAACAAATAAAAACATCAAAAATGCACGTGAGTGCGCACTCATGCACACAAAGGGGTGGAAAATTCTATTGAAAAAGCAGGCTGCGTCCCCTTGACTGAAGTTATTGCCCTCTCTCTCTCTCCTCCTTCCTCCTCCTTTTGCCCCGCCCCTCTCTCGTTCTGAATTGTACATAGAGAGAAAGAGAGCACGTGCCAAGCAACCACCACAACCGTCCTCCTTTCTTTTCTCTTCCCCCTCCCCCCTCTGGTGAGCGGAGCTCGGGACGGAACAACCTATGGTCCTGCCCCCTTCCACTCCTCCTCCTCCCTCCTTTCCCCCCTCCTGTTCCATTTTGAGTAGGCGGAGCTCGAGACGTTAACAAACCTTGGGCCCACCCCCTTCCACTCCTCCTCCCTCTTCCTTCCCTTTCCCGAACCCCGTCATGTGCTGGGAGGGGAAGGTGCCGCAAGGACATCAGGTACCTTTAAAAAGAAAAAAAAAGAAAACACCTCGAATGCTCCTTCTCTCCCTTCCTTATGCAAGGCGGGTTTACGGAAATTGCTGAAAAGAGCCAAAGACTTTGGCTTTGGTTTCTTCGGAGGGGGAAGCTCTCAGGAGAAGCTTCCAATACCATTTTTTAACCTCAGGAATGAACTACTGAGTAGCAGAAGTGTGAAATATTGACTGTTTTCATTTGGGGGGGGAGAGCACAAGTGTGTATTGTTTCTAGTTGAAATAGAATACATAAAATTAAAAAAGGGTGTTTATGGTGTATCTACACGGTGATCAATTGAGATGTATTGGCCTACCTGAGTGAATTTGAGGTACATTGTATGATATGATTGATTTTTAGTGTGGGTCTGAGTGATGGGGGGCGGGGGCGGAAGAGGTTGGCTTAAAGGGGGCATAATTCTAAAGTGTGGCCTAGGGCGCAAAAAGGTGTTAATCCGGGCCTGAACATAATGTTGGTGGACAGCAAAAGGGATTTAAAGATGGGCTTAAAGCCAACCTTAAAAACTGTGGCATAAACACTGAGAACTGGGAAGCCCTGACCCTCATGCACTCTAACTGGAGGTCAGCTGTGACCAGCAGTGCTGCAGAATTCAAAGAGGCACAAATGGAGGGTGAAAGAGAGAAATGTGCCAAGAGGAAGGCGCATCAACTTTCATGCGGGGACATGAGAGAAGCTCCCATAGAATGGTAAAACATCTGGGCATCCGCTGGACAACGTCCTTGGAGATGGCTAATTCTCTCACACCAGTAGTGACTTGCAGTTTCTCAAGTGAAAAAAAGCTGTAATTATGCAATCAGGTTTAAAACAATTATTCCACAAACCATGTGAACACTTTTGAGTACCCTTGAAGAAGTGTATGTTGCCCAACCAATATTTTGTACATGGCAGCCCACATAATCTTTGAAAAGAAATGCACATTTCCATAGATACCAACTCCAATGCAACAATTAACTGAAAAGATAAGATCTATGAAAGTTTCCTCCACAGACAATATTTATTTATTCATTCATTTCACTGAAGCCCAGTGTTTCCATGTGTGCAGAAACTCCACTGAAATGAACTGGGGAACTTATTTCTGCACTTTCTATTTCTGCATGTTTTCAATAAAAGCAATAGGAGTTTTCAAATTTAAGGGTAAATCTTCAGTACACCACAGTCCAGTTGGACCCTCTGCTGTCAATGGAGACCCAGGTCTCCACGGTCAGCAGAATCGCATTCTTCTATCTGCGGCAGGCGAAGTTTCTGGCCCCCTATCTGTCCCGGAATGATCTAGCCACGGTAATCCAAGCCATGGTCATCTCAAGGTTGGACTACTGTAATGCTCTTTACATTGGCTTTCCCTTGTCTGTGATCCGGAAACTCAAGCTTGTGCAGCACGCTGCAGCCCGGCTACTTGCGGGGGAGCCCACGACGTGCTGCATTACTCCAATCTTGCTCAATCTGTACTGGCTACCGATCGAATGCCGGATCACTTTCAAGGTGTTCTTACTTTTAAGGCCTTATATGGTCTGGGGCCAGTGTACTTACGGGATCGCCTAATTCCATACAACCCCCCGAGGTCACTACGTTCAGAAGACCTGAACCTTCTAACCATTCCCCTTGTAAAGTCCTTCCGTCTTACTTCAACCAGACGGTGAGCTTTTACCATCATTGCTCCAACTTTGTGGAACACACTGCCTTCAGAGACCCGCGCTCTCCGAGAACTGAATGCTTTTCGTAGGCCATGTAAGACTTGACTGCCTGTGAGAAAAACCTTGCCATGTCCTATTGAGTTTTATTGAACTGTTTTATTGTTTTTATGCATTGTGTTTTATTTGTGTTGTAAGCCACCCCGAGCCTCTGGGATTGGTGGCGTACAAGACAAATAAATAAATAAATAAATAAATAAATAAATAAATAAATAAATAAATAAAAAGAATTAATCCATAACTTGTATTTTCACTGAAGTAAGTGCTTACCAGCTTTGTTAATGGTAAAGATGTGCTGTGACAAAAAATTAGAATTCCTGCAGTCAGTCATGTTCATATGAACTGAAGAAATCCCATTTAAAGGTGGAGATTGGTGAGGACTCTTGTTCCAAAGCTCCACATATTTAAGCTTCATGAATTTTGAATCACAAGAGAATATCTTCCACAGTAATTATGACGACCAATTGATTTTATTATGATGAAGACAATCAAAGTACATGCCTAATTAATTTGTCTGACTATTTACAATAAATGGCTGTCTGTGTTGGCACACAGTGTAGAAGCAAGAATGCATGAGGAAAACATTTTTAAGACAACAGCCACTGCTGAAAGAAATTAATAACTATATAATGGATCTTTTCCCTTATAACAGTATGAACGAGAGGAGTGGTCCAAAAACATTACCATAGCTTTCAGTTCGCAATAATCTGCTTCATTCAGCAGTCATTGTTCCACCTGAAGCACTAGGGCATATGCTCAAATGTTGATTAATGTCTGCATCATATTGATCTTGGAGAGCTGGGTATCACAGGATCACATTGTACAGTAAACTTCAAATTGATTCTTAACAGAATCATTTCCAAAGCAATTCAGCACTGATTTATTCATGAATCCATGGAGCCATTTATTTTTTATTTTCCACCTAGGCTTCAAAATGTAATGTAATGGTCTTTAGCCAGATGTGCATCTTGGCAGTATTTTGCTTTTAACCCTTTGTTCTGGAAATGGACGTTGTTTCCTGAGTAATGCATATTAACTAATATAAATTAGTAATTACATTACTTTTGACCCTTTTTGCCAGCTTCTGAAAACAGTGAATGTGTCAGAAAAAGAGACATGTAAAATAGATCGTTGAAAGGAAGAAGTGCATCATTCGTAGACTACACCCAACAAAAGGCACCTCATCTTCTATGGCCAAAATGTACTTACATTTTATAAATATTCAGATAAGGTTTGCAAAATTATTAAGTTAAAGGAATTATTTAGGTCAACAGATCTTTGTGAGCAGGCATGTAGCCCAAATTCTCAGGGTGGTCCGCGAGAAGGCCTTACTGGTACATTATTTAAACTGTTACGTTTATTAATATCATAATCTGATCACCATGCTCAATATATCCCATATGCATGGGGGTATTGGGATAATGATACAAAAGGTTTGCTAGGGTAGATCCTCTCTCACTCAGACTCAGCCCCCCGAATCAAACCCCCCTCCCCAGAATCAAAATCCTGGCTATGGGCCTGTTTGTTAGTATTTTGATTGATCAAATATGTGTTCAGAAAGCACAGGAAGTGCCTGCCATTCCAGTTGTAATGGACAGGAAGATCTATGATAGTAGTTGTTATGTAGAACAGGATATGTGTTTGAGGGCTTCATCAGACTAGTGTTTTAAAGTTAGGTACCCTTACATTCTTTGTGTCTTCTGCCTACTCTGAACTCTGGGAAATATAGGGCCCTTCCAAACATATAAAAGTTCCGAGATTCTCCTTGAGGGGCGGGGGGCAACCAGCCCTCCTTTCCCTCCTCCAAAACCTACCTAAGGGGCCTGCTAGCCACGCATGCTCCTATGGAAAACTCCTCCCCTCAACCTCCTGAAGCTTCATTCTGAAGCGGCTACAGAGCTCTCCAGAAGGGCCTATGCGGCTGGCAGGTCCCTCAGATATGTTTTGGGGAGCGAATGGGGGGTTGGGAGGTAGGGGGGGTGCCATCCTACTCTAAAAAGTTAATTGGGATGGCTCTGAGGACAAATCCCTGCGAAGCAGTCCCAGGTGTCAGTCCCCACAGGGTCCTCACCTTTTATCGCCCCCTTGGGTCTTGGGACCTGACCTCCCTGGATAAACCACACAACAGCTGAGGTACAACAAGCTTTATTGATTAATAAGTTGAGTAAAAGGTTTGGAGGCAATCCTTATGGTGTCTCCAAATAGCAGCCAAAGTCAGGGAGTAGCAGGGTAGTGTGATCCGTGGCAACAGGATCACAAGCGGAGGAAACGGGAACACAAGCCAGATGCAAGGAAAGTCTTTCAAAGGATCCCAGCCGGAGTAAATAAGGCTGGGTTGGTTTGCTTAAAGGCAAAGAGTTCAATAGTTAGCAAAGTCTTTCAGGATCAATCACAGGATCTCGACGACGAGCAGGAACAAGGCACAATGCAGGATCAAGTCAGCCCGGTGTAGGCTGGCTGGCACAAGCTTTGCTGGGAGGCCCGATGCGGCCTCTTTCCCAGTAGTGTCTCCTTAGAGCGGCGTTGGTACGAGATACTTGCAATGGGCATATCGTGGCAATTATAGTATTCCCTGGCTTTGATGTAGTTGCGTCGAGTTTCACAGCACCATGATTGATGGTTGTCTATATGTTATGTTACCTCAGTCTTTCTGGTATGCACTGCTCATTAGTGGCTACCATCTGGACAAAAGGGAGGCGATCTCTCGGCTCCTTCGGAGCGCCTCGCTATCAGGGAGGCTAGATGGTCTAACCTTGAGCTGCTTATGTTATGCATTCATCCCTGGCTTCTCACGGGAAAGATCAGGAGGCCCAAGGCAAGGTTTGAGAGTGAAGCAAGCTGGCTTGGGCAGCATCTTGCTGCCGCCTTGACTATAGTCTCGCTCAAGCAAAAGTGATGCCTGAGGCCCTTGAGGTGTGACACCTTTAAAGATCTGGATCTTAGTTTAAGGTCCGGATCTTTACAGGTGTCTTAAAATCTGGATTAAACTGAGTAAATTCAGGTTTACTCCAGTTTGAAATGGATTAGCCTGATGTGTGATCTGGATGCCTTAGGGTTAATCTGTTTTTAGCCCAGGGTTTAGGGATGTGTAGAAGGGCTTACAGTTTGGAAAGGAGAGGACCTCTCTAGCTGATAATTTTAAAGGCCCTGAACTACATTACTCAGAGTTCTGCAGCAGGCAGAAGATGCCAAGAAAGTGGGGAGTGCCCGCTTTAAAAACTAGGCTGATGAGGAGACTTGATGGTTTTCTTGGATCAATTGGCATTATTTATCATGGTATCCTTCTGGGTTATTTGGCTGACATGGGACTTGGAGGCATTGCTCTGCAGTGGTTCCAATATTTCTTTCTTTGGCTGCATTGAACTGCATTATATCGGTCTACACTGCATTATATGGCAGTGTAAATTCTATCTATCTTTCTTCCTTTTTCATACTGTTCCTAAAACATGGTGCTAGGGGAATTTTTTCAGCTTTTTGGACATTGGTCTCTGGGATTCCACAGAGCTCAGTGCTGTCACCCATCCCTGCAAACAGCTACATGAAGCTTCTGGGAGGGGGGGAGATCATCCGGAATTGTGAGTTTGGGTGCTATCTGTATAATGATACTCAGATCTACCTCTTTTTTTCCAAATAATGAAAAGGAGGCTGTGGAAATCTTGAATCATTCTCAGGTGCAGTGAAGGACTGAATAAATTGAGACTCACACCAGACAAGATGGTAGTGCAGTTGGTCAATAGGAGAACTAGTATGGGGTTGCGATCTCACCCTGTTCAACAAGGGTTTTATTTTGTCTGAAAAATCAGATCCATAGCTTGGAAATGCTCTTGGACCCAATGATGTTTTCAGAAGTTGATAATGTCGTTGGGTTGGCTGTGCCCTTTCCTGGAGAAAGCTGATCTGGCCACAGTAGTTCACACCATTTTTGCCTGCAGCTTAGACTGCCATAATGTAGTCTATGTCAAGCTGCCCTTGAAAAGTGTTCAGAAAATGTAGTTAGTACAAAATGTGTCAGACTAGTGTCAGATGTACATTTTAGAAAGTATATAACTGATCTTACAAAAACTGCACTGGTTTCCAAATTGCTTCTGCTCTCAATTCAAGATTCTGAATTTTAACTCCAAAGTCCTAAGCTGGCTTGGAACCAGGATAAGATCTTGCTTGTGATCCAAAGCAGAAGCCCTATACATTTCCTAACACTTCACGAGGTTGGGTTGGTGTGCACATGAACAAGGCTTACCCCATAGCACATAGAGTTAAAACAGTGCTCTTCAGCATGACTTTTGGAGCATTCATCTGCTCTGTCTGTTGTAAATTGGTTTTAAAACAATAGAATATTGTTGTGCGTCACCTTATGCTCTCACCTGGGCATGGAAGGGATATATAATCTATTTATTATTTATTATTTATTTAACACTTTTATACCCCAGCCTTCTCACCTCCGAAGAGGGACTCAGACCGGCAAGCAGCAAGTATCCAATGCTAACATTTAAAATCTAAAAACATCATAAATTTACAATAAAATTTACAATAAAATACAATACAATAAATACATTTTATAAGCCTTTTGCCAAAGTAAAATCAAGTCCAACTTAACCCATATATTTGGTCCGTATCAAGTGGTTAGCGACTTTAGTCGCTTCGTGATCTCCTCCTTCATTCTGCGAAGGCCTCATTACACAGCCATATTTTCACCTGTTTCCTAAATGTCAGAAGGGAGGGGGCGGATCTAACTTCATTTGGGAGGGAATTCCACAGCCAGGGGGCCACCACAGAAAAAGCCCTGTCCCTCGTCCCCACCAGACGCGCCTGTGAAGGTGGTGGGACCGAGAGCAGGGCCTCTCCAGACAATCTTAGCACTCTTGACGGTTCATAGGGGAGAATACGTTCGGACAAGTAAACTGACAAGTAAATCTATCAGTCTATCAATCATTAACATATTCATATTGTTTCTTTACTATTTCCTATAGACATAAATTGAAGCAAGCAGTATCTTCCTAATAACAGTAGTTTTTTAAATAATTTTTTTTTACAAAGAGCTTATTTTGTTTACTTTGCTCAGAAAATGTAAGGGCTACTTTAAAGATTATCAGGCAAAGCATTTTGTGTGTATACTATAGGAAGTCCCTTTCTGGTGGCTCAATAGTACAATGCTCACATTCCACTGACAAGTTAGTTCATGATCTTAACCCATTTCTAGCACTTGGGCAGACTGCAAATTTGTTATGTTGGATAAGTAATACTGTAATGAAGATTAATAGCCATGTTTTAAGTAACTATCTTGCATTTCCACTGAGCTCTACAATTAGACAGAACGAGGAGCCTGTCTTAACCAATTTGGGCATAAGAGAGAAGTGAATGTTAATTATGATTTTTGTATTTTCATTAAACAAGTGGGGTTTCCATACCTGTCTTTGAGTAAAACAAAAAGGAAAATCGAGCTTTATGTAGCATTACATCATTATGTGGTGAAAAGATGAGGGCAAATAAATAACATGCATTTAGCTTTGCAATACAACATCTTGATCTTTTAAACTAAAGGGTGATATAGTAACATAAATTAAGATTTATCTAGCCATCTAAATTACATGTTTAAACTGCTGGCTCTTTTCAAAGGCTGTTCTGAATTTTTATTTCATTATAATTTATCGCTGTATGTTTTGAAACCATGGAACAGAATGGTAAAGGAGCTTTGCAAACAATAATAGTCATGTCAAGAAATATATGGCTGTTAAGACACAGGACATTAGGTGTGTGTGTGTGTGTGTGTGTGTGTGTGTGTGTTTATTTTGCAGATTGAAAAAGTGATGAGTTAATAGTTGGTACGTGGTGATTAATGAATGACCCTACATTCCTAATAGAGCACAGTCTGTGTTAATAGAATTGAAATTTATTTCAGTAGGACTTAGTTCTAAAAATGTCTGTTTTAGGTTTCCAGAATTTGACTGTTAACCAGAATCTCAAACTATTAAAACAATTTGATAACTATCATAGCACAAAATAAACTGGGAGACAGAAAGGAAAAAATGATGATTAAACAGGGCCTGCTTAATTATGCTTTAATGTTTGTATATTTTTAGGTTTTAAATTGTATTGCATTGGTTTCATTGAAGACTGATCTGAGTCTCCTTTGTAGAGAGAAAAAGCAGGATTTAAATCATCACCATCATCATCATCATGATCTCTTGCTACAAATAACATATAGATTCATTTCAACCCATTTCAATCTGGTTTCAGGCCTGGTTACAGAGACAGCTTTGGTCACCTTGGTTAATGACCTATACAGAGCACTAGACAGGAAGAGTGTGCTCTTGTTGGTTCTCCTGGACCTCTCAGCAGCTTTTGATGCCATCAACCATGATATCCTTCTGGGCTGTTTTGCTGCTATGGGACTCGGAGGAACTGTTTTACAGTGGCTCCATATCTTCCTGGAGGGATACATCCAGAAGGTGGTTCTGGGGGACTCCTCTTTGAACCTGTGGGGTTCTTCGGGGGTTTTTTGTCCCCCATCCTGTTCAACATATACATGAAACTGTTGGGAGAAGTCATCTGAAGTTTTGTTGCCACCTATATGCAGATGACACCCAGCTCTACTACTCCTTTCCACCTAAAGCCAAGGAAGCTGTCCTGACCCTAAACCAGTGTCTGTCATCAATAATAATAATAATAATAATAATAGTAATAGCAACTTTATTTATAGACTGCCCTCTATCTTTGAGGGGACTCAGGGCAGTTTACACACAAAAAGGCAAACATTCAATGCCCGACAAATACAAAAACTTAAAGCAATAATTGAATGAATGAGGGCAAACAAATTGAAACATAATCCGGACAAGACAGAGGTCTCCTGATCAATCAGAAGGCAGATCACTGATTAGAAATGCAGCTTGTGTTGGATGGAGTTACACTCCCCCTGAAGACACAGGTCCACAGTTTGGGGGACTCAGCATTGAGTTTCTATGGTGGCCAGGAGTGTCTTTGTACATTTAAAACGTATGTGCCAACTGTGCCCATTACTTGATATGCTGGATCTATCCACAGTGGTACATACCTTAGTTAGATCCTGTTTGGATGCCTTTGAAGAGAAACTTCAGCTGTCCAGAGAGCTGCAGCCAGATTGCTAACTGGGGCTGACTTCAGGGAGCGGACAATCCCCTTCCTGCTGCAGCTTCAATGGCTGCCAGTTTGTTTCTGAGCACAATTCAAAATGCTGGTTGTGACCTTTAAAGACTTATATGCCTCAGGTCCAGGCTCTTTGGCTGATTGTATCATCTTGTACAAAACTGCCCAGGCTCTGAGATTTTCATTAGAGGCCAGTCTCTCGGTTCCATCTCCATCTCAAGCTTGGTTTGTGTGAACGAGAGAGAGAGCCTTTTCAGTGGCTGCCCCTCAACTCTGGAACTCCCTTCCCAGAGAAGACAGAATGTTCCCCTCCCTGCTGTCCTTCTGGCGGCAGGCTAAAACTTTTTTATTCAGGCAGATGTCTAAAGAAGAAGGTGTTTAAGATCAAGTCAGGGGATGCTTTGGATTTAGCTCAGAATTCATTTTAAATCAGTTTTAAGACTTTAACTGATTGTCTTTAATACATTATTATTTATTTATATTTGAATGTTTTATATTTTTGGAGGTTTTTAAATTGTACTGCATTGATTTCATTGTAAAGAGAAAAAGCAGGTTTTAAATCCGCACCATCACCATCATCACCATGATAATGTGAATTTATCTCACTCTCTTCTTTAACAAAAAGAGAACCTGAAATGTTTTTCACAGTGATTTCTATATGATTTCTATAACACAAAATGTAGGGCGCTTCCAGTTGGAACTAAACCACGGGTTTGACCCAGGGGCAAAATAATCCCAGGACTTCCGAAGAGGTCCACCTACAGAACTGTTGGTCCTGGGATTTCTGTCTCTGTTGTCCAGACTTGATGCTTTGTTGTGAGATTTAGAAGCTCTCAAGATGGCTGCAGGGGGACTTCTGCCAGAAACTTCTGCGTTTTTTAAAAAAATCTCAAGATGCAGATATGTGTTCTTTGTTCTGGCCAGAGAAACGATGTCCTCCAGATGTGTCATGAAGTATCTGCCACACACACAAATTTTACAGGGTAGGACCACTTCTATACAAGTCAGCACTGCACAATCAAACAGGAACACACACTTTCAAGCCAGGAACAAAACAGATTTGGTTGTGTACTTGTGACATCAAACAACAGGGTGCTGTTTCTGGGTTATACATAGCTGGTCCTGATTGCTCTTCTTTTGAAAAGATGTAAAACATTGACTAGGGGGCCACAACTTTGTCCTGGCTAGAGAAAATGTGCTCTCCACACAATTCATAACATTTCTGATACACAAACAAAGTTTTCACATTCTACTCAAGTGTCATCTTCTTTTATAGAAACCGCCCCATCAGGAACAAACATCTAAAACCCAGGAACAAACCGAGATTTTTTTTTAAAAAAATCCAGTGATTTCCAGTTACAGGGACATACACACATTCGAAGATGCGGATATTCAGCTCCAAACTATGATATTCCCACACCTGGAAATCTAGCGTTTTTTGCCTTTTGTAGAGATTGCTTCTGCGTTTACAGGAACGGCATCTGGCCACCCTCCTGTTTGTTATGGAAACTTCTGGGATAAAGGTACTGTCTGGATGAGACCCTAGATTCAACAGACAAATACTAAGAGCCTGCATGTCCTCTTTAAACATTGAAGATTTGAAAGAAGGTGCAGTTGCTCTGTTCTTATTTGATTACTGCATGGCTCCAGACAACTGGAGAATCCAGTGTGCCTTCCTCATTGTTTTAGGTATTAAGTGTTGAGCAGTTAATGCACTGTTCTTCTGAAGGTTATGTAATATTTTCAGTTCAGTGTTCTATTTCAAAATGTAATAGGTTTTGACATTTTAACGTGTATTCATGGGTTGTTGATGCACTGGGGTAAATATTTATGTTCATACGTGCTTATTTTTATTGCTATCTCATATAATATAAACATTCTTATTTATTTATAGATTGATCCTGTTGAAGCCCCCCCTGCCCCCAATCTTTGGTTAAACAAATCAGGCATTCTGATCTGCCTTAGCATTGTTCTACGCATTCACTGCCACTCCTGTTTGAAAGGAAAAAGAGAAATAACAGGAACATCTAGAGATAGTGACTAAACAATCCCCAAAACTTGATGCCTTCATCAGGAAATTGCACAGGATGGGAGACCATGTGGAGTCAAAAATGCCTCTTAATTACACTTATCCATCTAAATATCACTTTCCAAATAAGAACGCAGTCGGATAATCAGAATGATAAAATGATCAGAATTGTATAATTCCAAAAGAATTCCCTAACCCAGACCTGGGCAATTACCGGCCCTCCAGGTGTTTTGGACTTCAACTCCCAGAAATCCTAGCCAGTTTACCAGCTGTTAGGATTTCTGGGATTTGAAGTCCAAAACACCTGGAGGACCAGCAATTGCCCAGGACTGCCTAACCAAATGGTACTAAATGATACTGGGTAATTAAGAAGTATAGATCAACAGGAATATAGTTCCCCATTTCATTTCATGTTCAACTGGAATGTACCCAGAAAATCAGTTTCAGGTCTGATCAGTGACCACCAGCTCAAGAAAGAGATATGTACAACCAATGGGAGATTACCCATATTTTCTGGATTCTTATGAATTGTTATAAGTACTTCTTGCAGTCCCAACCATGGAGATATTTATGCCCTTTTCAACTAATTAACTATCCATCTATACAATATTTCATGAAGGACAAGTAGCTAAGGGTGGAAAGGGATTCCACAATCTTGTTTTGTCTATATTATTGAGTTTTGAATCATATTAATATATAAAAAGATTGTTGAAAGGTTTTTCATGGATATCAATATCCTCAAACTATATTTTCAAAACAATTGAAACTGGAGATTTGACCACCTAAGGAACATTGGAGGTTCAACAAACTCCTTCATCTTATGAAATATAACCTGGAAAAGGTCCACTGGTTGGTATTAGGAAGAATGCAATGGAAACCGCAAAGTGATATTCCGTCACATCCTCATTGCCACTATATAGTTGCAATGATAAGCACATATTAACCTTTTCTACAAGTTTTCTGGTAAACCTCATAGTATATTCCAGAACCTCACCGACGTCATTCATCAAGGGAAAACTGTTAGAAGTAGTCATGCCAAATCTTGTCACTTTCTCTTCCACAGATTGATCAGGGCTTCAACATCGTGATAATTTTGTCCAGTTAGAAAAATACTGAGAACTGGTTGGATTCAACACCCCCATAGAATAACAGAATAGTAGAGTTGGAAAAGACCACATGGGCCATCAAGTCCAATATCCTGCTTTGCAGGAAAGCACAATAAAAGCACCCTTGACAGCTAGCCATCCCCCCTCTGTTTAAAAGCCTACAGAAGAAGACCTGCTAACTGGCTCCACCAGTTCAGGAGAAGGGGAAAGAAATTGACAGTATAATATTTATCAGGAGATAGTCTGTCTATAAAAAAGGGAATTCTCTGCCCTACTTCATGCCTTACTGACAATACAAAGTCCAGTGTATGTCTATTCAACACACATTTTACAAAGGACATTTTAATCACAGATTTGATGTATATATCCATATGCATTTTTAGAAAATTTGAGAATTTAACCTGAGAGAACACCTCTCTAGGAATCTCTAGTCCTTCACTGTGACACTATTTTAAACTTCCACATATTAATCAAATTTGTGAGTAATCATCAACATTTTAAAGCAATCCTCGCAAAATTTCTATCTAATTAATATTTCTCCATGTTTTAATTGCTATGTATTTAAACGTTCTTTCAAAGTATGATTTCAAAGTCATAACTTATTCTTTAAAGCTGCCAGGAATTGCTTTGTAATGATTGTGGAATGGAGAACTCGAATAGATTGTATGCTTTGATTCTAATCAAGAGATTATGCTGAAATAATTCATGTTTTTAAATGTGGTCTTGCTTGAGACATTTTGGGTTTATTCAACAGTTGTTATGAACTTGAATTCTTCAGTTATCATTATATTTGACTTATTTGGCTCATGCAACCCTTATTGGCAATTATGTCATTACTAACAAATAAAAACTAGTTAGTCTTTAAGATGCTAGCACATTCCTCTTCCCCTCACTCCGTTATTCTTTTTATGATTCATAAAGATTTCAGTAATAAATTTAAAATTCTTCTAAAAGTTAAATGGACAAATAATGTATTTATTCATGCAATTGAATATAAATGTTAGAAATAATTATAAAATTAAGTGCATGTATGACAGTTGGTCAGTAGGTTAAATTGTAAGTTAACCTATCTCACAGAAGGAACAGCTTCTGTCAGTAGAATGGGAAAGGAATAATCCCCAGCATATTGGGCATAACTAAAATCTGCTCAAGATGTTTGTAAGATTTTTGGTTTATTTATTTATTTATTATTTGGTCTTGTATGCCGCCACTCCCCGAGGGCTCGGAGCGGCTCACGGTCCACATAAAAGCATAAAACAAAGATAAAACATCAAATTAAACTAAAACAGAATTACAAATTTCAACAATCAAATGCCAACCGAAACAAATAGGTTATGCACGCCCTTCGAAAAGATGGCAAATCTTGCAAGGCACGATTATATTTGGGATGTGAAATGCATTGTATTGCCCTTCTTTTTGTGGATATACTGATTTCTTCAAATAAAGAGGCTCGTATTCCTCTAATACTCATGTTAAAAATATTGTAAAAGTAGAAAGAATGTGTTCTGTTACAGGCAAAAGGGCATTAGCAAATTGGGAATGGCAGAAAACTACAGAGCAATTCATATATATCAGCATGTTCCAAAATCAAAGCAGAAATATCACAATTTTGAAACTAATAGGAACATAGGAAGGAATCACTGTCAACACTGAAGCGTAACGTCCTGATAAACAGCATCAATGTGAACATAATATTGTTACCTGGGAGAAAGTTTAAATAGGCTACTGTGTTTTGCTTTGAAACAAAAACTGAGATGTGAAGGGTTAATTGTACAGTGAAGAAAAAAGCCTTGCCCAACTTACTGGGCAAGGGCCGTTGCAGTGGGAGCGCCCTCCCGCCAGGTATGCTGCATGCAGGTAGCTTCTTCTTCCCAGAAGACACCTGTGTGGTGGGAAGTTTCCTGGTGCTTGGCAGGCTAGCCAACCAGCAGCCAGCCCCACCCCACCCCTGGATTGGCTACTCTTAAAGTGCTGCTCTGGGCCTTTGCAGGCAAAATGTACAATCCAGAACCCATGCGTGGCAGCCAACCCTTGTTCCTGTAATCAGGTTGTGGCCATTTTTCTTCCCAGCTCGGTGTTTGAGTCATCTTTGGTTCTGTTGGCAGAAGGTGTGTCACCCATGGACACACAAAAGGTTACACTTCTAAAGTTCCAAACAACTGCTAAATTGCCATTTCTTTTTAGTTTATATATATATATAAAACTATACGAGAGGGAAATCTTTAAATATTGATGGATGAGAACCAAAGATTGCATATTTCAATTGGACTGAGTACAAAGTTGCCTATTTGTCATTTGTTTAAAACTGCTGGAAATAAGGTACAACTAGTTCTGTTGTTGTTAAAGTGGATGGCGAGTGGTTAAGCCCATCATCTTTGGTTAAAAAAACCTGGGGGTCCAATTGGACCCACTGCTATCGATGGAGACTCAGGTCTCCACGGTTAGCAGGTCCGCATTCTTCCATCTCCGACAGGCTAGGCGACTGGCTCCCTACCTATCCAGGAATGACCTAGCTACGGTGATCCAGGTGATGGTCATCTCAAGGCTAGACTACTGTAACGCCCTCTACATCGGCCTTCCCTTGTTGACAACCCGGAAACTAAAGCTAGTGCAAAATGCTGCTGCTCGATTGCTGGTGGGAGCATTGACAAGAGAGTACAATACACCAATTTTACAGCAATTGCACTGGCTACCAGTAGAATACCGGATTGTCTTCAAGGTGCTGGTTTTGACCTTTAATGCCTTGTATGGTCTAGGGCCCTTGTACCTGAGGGACCGCCTCACCCCATACGTTCCCCCGAGATCATTGCGTTCAGAAGAACAAAATCTCCTGGTGATTCCATCAATCCGTTCCTGCCACCTTTCAACAACAAGACAAAGAGCCTTTTCTGTGGTGGCGCTGACTCTATGAAATGAGTTACCAGACGGAACTCGCTATCACAGAGTTGACCCCCTTCAACTCTTCAAGACGTTCCTCTTTAGGCAGGTTTTTAATCCAAGTGCCTCCTGATAATCCTGTCCATACCCTTGTGTTTTAACATATCCAAACTGCTTTATGTGTATTTTATTGTTTTATGTAAACCGCCCCGAGCCTGCAGGGAGAAGCGGTATATAAAAGTGGGGGGGAAAGTTCAAATATGTTGCTGCATATGCATTAAATTGCCCCATTTGGGGCTGAGACGTTGATTTATTTCTAGTAGCACAGAAAAGGCATAGAAAAGAAAGATCATCTAGCAGCCAAGAGTGAAGTCATGAGCTTTTGCCACTCTTAAATTCTTTAGGCAGCCTGCCAATGAGGAGGGAAGGGACTTGAGAAGAAGCAGAGTTACACATGGGAATCTCATTCTTAAAACTTGCTTGTTTATTGAACAATCAATAAGCACGGTTTTGTACTGTCTGAAAAGATGATGCCCATAGCCACAATGTCACTCTTTCTAACTTCTGTCATGAGATATTTCACGAAGCTACAAATAGCTCCAAAATGTTTTTTGTACTGAAATTCCAAGGGGGGTATGATTATTTAGATTATATACTAAATAGATTGCCCGCCCTTCTATCCCTCAACAAAAGCCAGCCCTAGATCTCAGGTGGAGGCTGCAAGCAATTTCTGATGATAGTATTTTGCTGAAGGCTCTTGGAGGTGCAGCTGCCATGTGGCTGGCAATGCCGGCAGGAAGGCTCAGGTTGAGAAGCAGAATCCCTATCAATATAAGCTGTAGCATAAAACTTGGGATGCCTAGGGAATCACCAGCAGCACCACATAGTTAGATTTAAATATTTAATCTAATAAAATCATGAGCCTAGGCAAGTGGTATGCATGATTGCTACTTTGGGGAAAATGCTGCATGGTTTATTGAGTATGGATGAAGAAACAAGGGCATTGTAAACCTTTTTCATGAGCATGGAATAAAACAAAAGGTCTTAATGATGTTACTACCTTGCCAATATTTTTTCTGCATGGAATGTAATCCATGTAATTAATATCTTTTGTCTGTAATACATGAACGGGATCTGCAACTACATTTGTTTTCCAACCCCGAAATAACGAGACAGACACAAATATATATGGTTTTCAAATTTGGGCAACTTTTATTTAAATAGTTACCTATTTAACTTGTAACTCAACTAACTTTTTTGGTGTCAGTTCAACTTGGTGTGCGTAAGCTGAGGTAGCGTCACCTAACGCCTACCCTCAGCTATTCAGGCGTACTGCCTGGGTCCCCTGTAGATTTCAACCCGGGCAACCCGGAAGGGAAACATCAGGAGAAATCTCTCAACTTTTGAGACTAGACTCTCCCCGCTCCTGGGACATTCCTCATCACCTCACCCCTAAAATTAACCGTCTAGGTGAGTGTTTGCATAATGCCCCCACACCCTTAAGGGGTGCCTTAAGTGTCTACAAACCTTTGAATAACTCAACTATTTACGCTTAGCTAGTTTACTAGCTGACCATTCCATCTAAGCCCCTAATAGACAGTATAGGATAGGCAAAACCCTGTGGGCGATTCCTATCCGACCCCCAAATGTTAAACCATTTGAGCGATCATTATTATACTATCCATGGGCGGGAGTGGTGGGCGATGTCTTGATGCAGACTGAGGAAAGGGGCTGGCACCACTATGCCAGCCCCTCCTCCCTTCCAGCAGATTCTGCAAAATTAACCAATCTTCTTGGGGGAGGAGACAAATTGCTCCACCAGCCAACAAGTTGATGGTGAAGTGTATTGTCTTCCCAACCCCCGAAATAACGAGACAGACACAAATATATATGGTTTCAAATTTGAGCAACTTTTATTTAAATAGTTACCTATTTAACTTGTAACTCAACTAACTTTTGGAGTCAGTTCAACTTGGTGCGTAAGCTGAGGTAGGCGTCACCTAACGTCTACCCTCAGCTATTCAGGCGTACTGCCTGGGTCCCCTGTAGATTTCAACCCGGGCAACCCGGAGGGGAACATCAGGAGAAATCTCTCTCAACTTTTGAGACTAGACTCTCCCGCTCCTGGGACATTCCTCATCACCTCACCCCTAAAATTAACCGTCTAGGTGAGTGTTTGCATAATGCCCCACACCCTTAAGGGGTGCCTTAAGTGTCTACAAACCTTTGAATAACTCAACTATTTACGCCACGGATTGGGAGCAAATGTCCTATTTAGCTCCCATCCCCCCCCTGCCATCCACTATAAACCGAACACCTATCATCATTATGCAGAAACAAAATTGCCATAGCAGACAGATTGATTCCATCCGATCTGCAAAGGTGAGGGCTGTCAAGCAAGATCTCCCCATGGGATGTGTAGGAGCCCCGAACTCTTGCAAGCACCATAAAAGATGGCCTGGTTCACCCTTCTCAGCGATTCCATATATATATATATATGTATATATATATATATATTTTAAAATTATTATCATTATTTTTGAACATCCCCTCGCTACATGACACCGAGCGAGGGATGATAGCCGATCAGGCGATGTGCACCCGCGACCATGCATGCCATATTTTACAGATGTCATTCCAAGCTTGTAAGAACAGGACCCTACCTTCAAAGGGCCTAGATCGTTGCCTCGTTGTGTAACCCAACGCCTGGAGGGGCCCTCTCCTAGACTGCAGAAAGCGAGCAAACCGTCC
>JARBWK010000012.1:38596812-38674539 GCA_030556195.1 Anolis apletophallus
TTTTTGGGGGGGACGGGGGCATTTTAAAAAAAAAGGGGAAAATTTTTCCCCAATCCCCAATAAATACAAAAACTTAAAGCAATAATTGGTGAATGAATGAGGCAAACAAATTGAAACATCCCCCCGGACAAGACAGAGGCCCCCTGATAAATCGGAAGGCAGATCACTGATTAGAAATCGCTTTTTTTGGGGATGGAGTTACACCCCCCCTGAAGACACAGGTCCAAGTTTGGGGACTCATTTTTTGGGTTTCTATGGTGGGGGGGAAGTGTTTTTTGTTTTTTAAAAAAACATGTCCAACTGTGCCCTTTTTTTTTGATATGCTGGACCCTACCCACAGGGTTTTTTACCTTGGGGTTAGACCCTGTTTGGTGCCTTTGAAGAAAATTTCCCAAGCTGCCCAGGGGCCCGCCAGTTGCTAACTGGGGCTGACTTCGGGGAAACAAAATTTTTTTCCCCCCCCAGTTTCAATGGGCTGCCTTTTTCCGAGCACAATTCAAAATGCTGGTTGTGCCCCCAAAATTTATATGCCTCACCCCCCGGGTTTTTTGGGGGGGGTTTATCATCTTCCCCCAAAACTGCCCAGGCTCTTTTTTTTTCATTGGGGGCCAGTCTCTGGGTTCCATCCCCATCTAAATTTTTGGGGTTTTTGTGAAAGGGGAGAGAGAGACCCTTTTTCAGTGGCTCCCCCTCAATTTTTGGAACCCCCTTCCCAGAGAAGACAAAATTTCCCCCCTGTTCCTTCGGGGGGCCCGGGGCCCCAAAATTTTTTTATTCAGGCAGATGCCCAAAAGAAAAAATTTTTTAAAAGAAAAATCGGGGAAATTTTTTTGGTTTTTAGCTCAAAAATTCTTTTTTAAATTTTTTTTTAAGACTTTTGTTTGTCTTTAATACATTATTATTTATTTATTTTTTGAATTTTTATTTTTGGGGGTTTTTTTAAATTGTACTGATTGATTTCGAAAAGAAAAAAGGGGGTTTTTTAAATCCCCCTCCCATCATCACCATGATAATGTGAATTTATCTCCCCTTTTTTCTTTAAAAAAAAAAAAAACCAAAATTTTTTCCATTTTTGATTTCTTTATGATTTCTATAACCAAAAGAAAGGGCTTTCCAGGGGAACAAAACCCGGGGGGTTTTTTGACCCGGGGGAAAAAATAATCCCGGGTTTTTCCCGGGGGGCCCCCACCTGGGAATTTGGTCCTGGGTTTTCCCTGTCTCTTTTCCCAAAACCCCGATGCTTTTTTGGGAGATTTAAAGGGCTCTCAAGAGGGCCCGGGGGACTTCCCCAGAAATTTCTTTTTTTTTAAAAAAAATCTAAAGGGGTCAAAATTTTTTCTTTGTTCTGGCCAGAAAACATGCCCCCAGATGTTTCATGAAGTATCCCAAAAAAAAAAAATTTTACAGGGTAGGACCACTTCTATAAGTCAGCACTGCACAATCAAACAGGAACACCCCTTTAAAACCGGGGAAAAAAACAGATTTGGTTGTTCTTTGACATCAAACAAAGGGGGGGCTTTTTCGGGGGTTTTCAAAACCCGGCCCCGATTGCTCTTCTTTTGAAAAAATGTAAAAAATTTTGACTAGGGGGGGCCCCAAATTTGTCCTGGCTAAAAAAAATGTGCTCTCCCCCAACCCCCAAAATTTTATTCACAAAAAAATTTTTTTCTTCTCCGTGTCATCTTCTTTTAAAAACCCCCCCATCAGGAAAAACATCCAAAAACCCCCCAACAAACCAATTTTTTTAAAAAAACCCGTGATTTCCCCCTTCAAGGGGCATAAAATTCAAATCCCGGGGGTTTCCCCCCCCCAAACTAAAAATTTTTTCCCCCCCCAAAACAGCGTTTTTTTTTTTTTGAAAATTCCCCTTTTTGGTTTCAGGAAAGGCATCGGCCCCCCCCCCCGTTTGTTTTGGGAAAATTTTGGGGGGAAAAGGGGGTGTCGGGTGAGACCCTGATTCAACAGAAAAAAAACTAAAAACCTGCATGTCCTCTTTAAAAATTTTTTGATTTGAAAAAAGGGGCAGTTGCTCTTTTTATTTTATTACTTTTGGCCCAAAAAAAATGGAGAACGGGGTCCTTTTCCCCCTTGTTTTGGTATTAAGTGTTGAGCAGTTATTACTGTTCTTCTGAAGGTTATGTAGTATTTTCAGTTCAGTGTTCTATTTCAAAATGCCAATAGGTTTTGACATTTTAACGTGTGTATTTATTCATGGGTTGTTGATGCACTGGGGTAAATATTTATGTTCATATGTGCTTATTTTTATTGCTATCTCATATAATATAAACATTCTTATTTATGTATAGATTGATCCTGTACCAAGCCCCCCTGCCCCCAATCTTTGGTTAAACAAATCAGGCATTCTGATCTGCCTTAGCATTGTTCTCACGCACATTCACTGCCACTCCTGTTTGAAAGGAAAGAGAAATAACAGGAACATCTAGAGATAGTGACTAAACAATCCCCAAAACTTGATGCCTTCATCAGGAAATTGCACAGATGGGAGACCAAGTGTGGAGTCAAAAATGCTCTTAATTACACTTATCCATCTAAATATCACTTTCCAAATAAGAACGCAGTCGGATAATCAGAATGATAAAATGATCAGAATTGTATAATTCCAAAAGAATTCCTAACCCAGACCTGAGCACCACCGGCCCTCCAGGTGTTTTGACTTCAACTCTCAGAAATCCTAGCCAGTTTACAGCTGTTAGGATTTCAGACGAAGTCCAAAAAACACCTGGAGGACCACAGTAATTGCCCAGGACTGCCTAACCAAATGGTATAAATGATACTGGGTAATTGGAAGTATAGATCAACAGGAATATAGTTCCCCATTTCATTTCATGTTCAACTGGAATGTACCCAGAAAATCAGTTTCAGGTCTGATCAGTGACCACCAGCTCAAGAAAGAGATATGTACAACCAATGGGAGATTACTCCATACTTTCTGATTTTTATGAATTGTTATAAGTACTTCTTTGCAGTCCAACCATGGAGATATTTATGCCTTTTCAACTAATTAACTATCCATCTATACAATATTTCATGAAGGACAAGTAGCTAAGGGTGGAAAGGGATTCCACAATCTTGTTTTTGTCTATAATATTGAGTTTTGAATCATATTAATATATATAAAAGATTGTTGAAAGGTTTTTCATGGATATCAATATCCTCAAACTATATTTTCAAAACAATTGAAACTGGAGATTTGACCACCCTAGGAACATTGGAGGTTCAACAAACTCCTTCATCTTATGAAATATAACCTGAAAAAGGTCCACTGGTTGGTATTAGAAGAATGCAATGGAAACCGTGATGATATTCCGTCACATCCTCATTGCCACTATATAGTTGCAATGATAGCACATATTAACCTTTTCTACAAGTTTTCTGGTAAACCTCATAGTATATTCAGAACCTCACCGAATCATTCATCAAGGGAAGACTGTTAGAAGTAGTCATGCCAAATCTTGTCACTTTCTCTCCCACAGATTGATCAGGGCTTCAACATCGTGATAATTTGTCCAGTTAGAAAATACTGAGAACTGGTTGGATTCAACACCTCATAGAATAACAGAATAGTAGAGTTGAAAAGACTACATGGGCCATCAAGTCAATATCCTGCTTTGCAGGAAAGCACAATAATAGCACCCTTGACAGCTAGCCATCCCCCCTCTGTTTAAAAGCCTACAGAAGAAGACCTGCTAACTGGCTCCACCAGTTCAGGAGAAGGGGAAAGAAATTGACAGTATAATATTTATCAGGAGATAGTCTGTCTATAAAGGGAATTCTCTGCCCTACTTCATGCCTTACTGACAATACAAAAAGTCCCAGTGTATGTCTATTCAACACATTTTACAAAAGGACATTTTAATCACAGATTTGATGTATATATCCATATGCATTTTAGAAAATTTGAGAATTTAACCTGAGAGAACACCTCTAGGAATCTCTAGTCCTTCACTGTGACACTATTTTAAACTTCCACATATTAATCAAATTTGTGAGTAATCATCAACATTTTAAAGCAATCCTCGCAAAATTTCTATCTAATTAATAATATTTCTCCATGTTTTAATTGCTGGGTGTATTTAAACGTTCTTTCAAAGTATGATTTCAAAGTCATAACTTATTCTTTAAAGCTGGAATTGCTTTGTAATGATTGTGGAATGGAGAACTAGAATAGATCGTATGCTTTGATTCTAATCAGAGATTATGCTGAAATAATTCATGTTTTTAAATGTGGTCTTTGCTTGAGACATTTTGGGTTTATTCAACAGTTGTTATGAACTTGAATTCTTCAGTTATCATTATATTTGACTTATTTGGCTCATGCAACCCTTATTGGCAATTATGTCATTACTAACAAATAAAAACTAGTTAGTCTTTAAGATGCTAGCACATTCCTCTTCCCTCACTCCGTTATTCTTTTTATGATTCATAAAGATTTCAGTAATAAATTTAAAATTCTTCTAAAAGTTAAATGGACAAATAATGTATTTATTCATGCAATTGAATATAAATGTTAGAAATAATTATAAAATTAAGTGCATGTATGACAGTTGGTCAGTAGGTTAAATTGTAAGTTAACCTATCTCACAGAAGGAACAGCTTCTGTCAGTAGAATGGAAAAGGAATAATCCCCAGCATATTGGGCATAACTAAAATCTGCTCAAGATGTTTGTAAGATTTTTGGTTTATTTATTTATTTATTATTTGGTCTTGTATGCCGCCACTCCCCGAGGGCTCGGGAGCGCTCACGGTCCACATAAAAGCATAAAACAAAGATAAAACATCAAATTAAACTAAAACAGAATTACAAATTTCAACAATCAAATGCCAACCAGAAACAAATAGGTTATGCACGCCCTTGAAAGATGGCAAATCTTGCAAGGCACGATTATATTTGGGATGTGAAATGCATTGTATTGCCCTTCTTTTTGTGGATATACTGATTTCTTCAAATAAAGAGGCTCGTATTCCTCTAATACTCATGTTAAAAATATTGTAAAAGTAGAAAGAATGTGTTCTGTTACAGGCAAAAGGGCATTAGCAAATTGGGAATGGCAGAAAAATACAGAGCAATTCATATATATCAGCATGTTCCAAAATCAAAGCAGAAATATCACAATTTTGAAACTAATAGGAACATAGGAAGGAATCACTGTCAACACTGAAGCGTAACGTCTGATAAACAGCATCAATGTGAACATAATATTGTTACCTGGGAGAAAGTTTAAATAGGCTACTGTGTTTGCTTTGAAACAAAAACTGAGATGTGAAGGGTTAATTGTACAGTGAAGAAAAAGCCTTGCCCAACTTACTGGGCAAGGGCCGTTGCAGTGGGAGCGCCTCTCGCCAGGTATGCTGCATGCAGGTAGCTTCTTCTTCCCAGAAGACACCTGTGTGGTGGGAAAGTTTTCCTGGTGCTTGGCAGGCTAGCCAACCAGCAGCCAGCCCACCCCACCCCTGGATTGGCTACTCTTAAAGTGCTGCTCTGGGCCTTTGCAGGCAAAATGTACAATCCAGAACCCATGCGTGGCAGCCAACCCTTGTTCCTGTAATCAGGTTGTGGCCATTTTTCTTCCCAGCTCGGTGTTTGAGTCATCTTTGGTTCTGTTGGCAGAAGGTGTGTCACCCATGGACATGCAAAAGGTTACACTTCTAAAGTTCCAAACAACTGCTAAATTGCCATTTCTTTTTAGTATATATATATATGTATATATATATATATATATATATATATATATATATATATATATATATATATATAAAACTATACGAGAGAAATCTTTAAATATTGATGGATGAGAACCAAAGATTGTATATTTCAATTGGACTGAGTACAAAGTTGCCTATTTGTCATTTGTTTAAAACTGCTGGAAATAAGGTACAACTAGTTCTGTTGTTGTTAAAGTGGATGGCGAGTGGTTAAGCCCATCATCTTTGGTAAAAAGACTGGGGATCCAATTTGAGCCACTGCTATCGATGGAGACTCAGGTCACTATGGTTAGCAGGTCTGCATTATTCCATCTCCGACATGCTCCGCGACTGGCTCCCACGTATCCAGGAATGACCTAGCTACGGTGATCCAGGTGATGGTCATCTCAAGGCTAGACTACTGTAACACCCTCTACATCGGCCTTCCCTTGTTGACAACCGGAAACTAAAGCTAGTGCAAAATGCTGCTGCTCGATTGCTGGTGGGAGCATTGACAAGAGTACAATACACCAATTTTACAGCAATTGCACTGGCTACCAGTAGAATACCGGATTGTCTTCAAGGTGCTGGTTTTTACCTTTAATGCCTTGTATGGTCTAGGGCCAGTGTACCTGAGGGACCGCCTCACCCCATACGTTCCCCCGAGATCATTGCGTTCAGAAGAACAAAATCTCCTGGTGATTCCATCAATCCGTTCCTGCCACCTTTCAACAACAAGACAAAGAGCCTTTTCTGTGGTGGCGCTGACTCTATGAAATGAGTTACCAGACGGAACTCGCGCTATCACAGAGTTGACCCCCTTCAACTCTTCAAGACGTTCCTCTTTAGGCAGGTTTTTAATCCAAGTGCCTCCTGATAATCCTGTCCATACCCTTGTGTTTTAACATATCCAAACTGCTTTATGTGTATTTTATTGTTTTATGTAAACCGCCCCGAGCCTGCAGGGAGAAGCGGTATATAAAAGTGGGGGGGAAAGTTCAAATATGTTGCTGCATATGCATTAAATTGCCCCATTTGGGGCTGAGACGTTGATTTATTTCTAGTAGCACAGAAAAAGGCATAGAAAAGAAAGATCATCTAGCAGCCAAGAGTGAAGTCATGAGCTTTTGCCACTCTTAAATTCTTTAGGCAGCCTGCCAATGAGGAGGGAAGGGACTTGAGAAGAAGCAGAATTACACATGGGAATCTCATTCTTAAAACTTGCTTGTTTATTGAACAATCAATAAGCATGGTTTTGTACTGTCTGAAAAGATGATGCCCATAGCCACAATGTCACTCTTTCTAACTTCTGTCATGAGATATTTCACGAAGCTACAAATAGGTCCAAAATGTTTTTTGTACTGAAATTCCAAGGGGGGTATGATTATTTAGATTATATACTAAATAGATTGCCCGCCCTTCTATCCCTCAACACAAGCCAGCCCTAGATCTCAGATGGAGGCTGCAAGCAATTTCTGATGATAGTATTTTGCTGAAGGCTCTTGGAGGTGCAGCTGCCATGTGGCTGGCAATGCCGGCAGGAAGGCTCAGGTTGAGAAGCAGAATCCCTATCAATATAAGCTGTAGCATAAAACTTGGGATGCCTAGGGAATCACCAGCAGCACCACATAGTTAGATTTAAATATTTAATCTAATAAAATCATGAGCCTAGGCAAGTGGTATGCATGATTGCTACTTTGGGGAAAATGCTGCATGGTTTATTGAGTATGGATGAAGAAACAAGGGCATTGTAAACCTTTTTCATGAGCATGGAATAAAACAAAAGGTCTTAATGATGTTACTACCTTGCCAATATTTTTTCTGCATGGAATGTAATCCATGTAATTAATATCTTTTGTCTGTAATACATGAACGGGATCTGCAACTACATTTGTCTTCCAACCCCCCGAAATAACGAGACAGACACAAATATATATGGTTTCAAATTTGGGCAACTTTTATTTAAATAGTTACCTATTTAACTTGTAACTCAACTAACTTTTTGGTGTCAGTTCAACTTGGTGTGCGTAAGCTGAGGTAGCGTCACCTAACGTCTACCCCTCAGCTATTCAGGCGTACTGCCTGGGTCCCCTGTAGATTTCAACCCGGGCAACCCGGAAGGGAAACATCAGGAGAAATCTCTCTCAACTTTTGAGACTAGACTCTCCCCGCTCCTGGGACATTCCTCATCACCTCACCCCTAAAATTAACCGTCTAGGTGAGTGTTTGCATAATGCCCCACACCCTTAAGGGGTGCCTTAAGTGTCTACAAACCTTTGAATAACTCAACTATTTACGCTTAGCTAGTTTACTAGCTGACCATTCCATCTAAGCCCCTAATAGACAGTATAGGATAGGGCAAAACCCAGTGGGCGAATTCCTATCCGACCCCCAAATGTTAAACCATTTGAGCGATCATTATTATACTATCCATGGGCGGGAGTGGTGGGCGATGTCTTGATGCAGACTGAGGGGAAAAAGGGGCTGGCACCACTATGCCAGCCCCTCCTCCCTTCCAGCAGATTCTGCAAAATTCACCAATCACTTCTTCGAGGGGAGGAGACAAAATTGCTCCACCAGCCAACAAGTTGGATGGTGAAGTGTATTGTCTTCCACCCCCCCGAAATAACGAGACCGACACAACTATATATGGTTACAACTTTGGGCAACTTTTATTTAAATAGTTACCTATTTAACTTGTAACTCAACTAACTTTTTGGAGTCAGTTCAACTTGGTGTGCGTAAGCTGAGGTAGCGTCACCTAACGTCTACCCCTCAGCTATTCAGGCGTACTGCCTGGGTCCCCTGTAGATTTCAACCCGGGCAACCCGGAAGGGAAACATCAGGAGAAATCTCTCTCAACTTTTGAGACTAGACTCTCCCGCTCCTGGGACATTCCTCATCACCTCACCCCTAAAATTAACCGTCTAGGTGAGTGTTTGCATAATGCCCCACACCCTTAAGGGTGCCTTAAGTGTCTACAAACCTTTGAATAACTCAACTATTTACGCCACGGCTTGGGAGCAAATGTCCTATTTAGCTCCCATCCCCCACCAAACCATCCACTATAAACCGAACACCTATCATCATTATGCAGAAACAAAAATTGCCCATAGCAGACAGATTGATTCCATCCGATCTGCAAAGGTGAGGGCTGTCAAGCAAGATCTCCCCATGGGATGTGTAGGAGCCCGAACTCTTGCAAGCACCATGCGCATGGCCCGGTTCACCCCTTTCCTAGCCGATTCCATATATATCTATATATGTATATATATATATATTTTAAAATTATTATCATTATTTTTGAACATCCGCTACATGACACCGAAGCGAGGATGATAGCCGATTCAGGCGATGTGCACCAGCGACCATGCATGCCATATTTTACAGATGTCATTCCAAGCTTGCAAGAACAGGACCCTACCCTTCAAGGGGCCTAGATCGTTGCCTCGAAGGTGTATAACCCAACGTCTGGAGGGGCCCTCTCCTAGACTGAAACGAAAGCGGGAGCAAAGCGTCCCAACGCATACCTCTGATCCCATGCTACTTCAACTGCAGCGACGGATCGAGGCCCAAATGCTGACCATAGTGAGACCTCATGGCCTGCCGGGACACCCAGTGTATGAAACTGTGTCTGCAGACGAGGATCTTCCATCTATGGTTCAGCAACGCAGGATCTGAAACGACAGATCCAACCTTAATTGTGACCACGGAGTACCCACATATTTCCTGAAGGCATTTGATTTCCATCTGCCCAGGGTTTTGTTTTTTTTTTTTCTCCGAGTCACATCACATAGCATTGGCCACCGTAGCTTCTCAATGCAGCAATAGGGGTTGCAAACTTGTATTGCCCCAGAATGCAGACCATAATGAGTCCTCATGGCCTGCCTAGCAGCCAGTAAATATAACTGTGCCTGCAGACGAGGATACTCCATCCATGGTTCAGCAAAATGGATCTCAACGAGATCGCCACAATCAATTTGCTAAAACAGAGTACCACGCATTTCCCGAAAGCATTTTATTTCCATCCACTCGGGTTTAACCCCCTCGGAGTCTTGTCCGATAGCATTGGCCACCGAAGCTTCTCCAATGCAGCAGCGTGGGTTGCAAACCTTAATTGCCCCCAACATGCTGACCATAATGAGTCCTCAAGTCCTGCCTTGCAGCCCAGTCGAATAACTGCTCGCAGACCGGATACTCAAACCATGGTTCAGCAAAGCGGATCCCATGGATCGGCACAATCAACTTATGACAACGGAGTACCACGTATTTCCTGAAGGCGTTTGATTTCCATCTGCCCAGGGTTTGATCACCTCAGTCATGTCCCATAGCATCGGCCACGGGGACTTCTCCACTGCAGCAAGAGTGGGTTGCAAAACCTGTATTGCAGCACAACCCATCATCCTTGGCACCTTACTGGTGCCTGCCTACAACTGGTAAGTTGTTGGCTGTATATCATCCGGCTTGCCAAACGGTAACCAGGCCCAATCTTGCTAGACTGTTTGAAGCACCAAAGCCTCAACTGGCCATAAAATGGGGTCACTACACTCCGCCAGTTTAATGACGTTGCCTCTTGACCCCAAATAAGCTTTGGATGACTGGACCAGCCACTCTATGCCATTACGCATTATTGTTATGCCAAACTCAACCAGGGCCGCATCAACCTGTCAGCTTTAGACACTAGGACTATTCTCGCTGATCCCATAGGGCTGCAAAGAATCTGTCCTAGCGTTCGCATGAATCAATTCGCTCCCGTGTGTCCGCGTAAGCCTTGAGCTTCAGGCTTTTCAAAATTACAGGGAGCTCGGTTCTCTGTTCTCCAGAGTCTGGCCCTGACGGCCTGACCACCAGGTTAACTTTTTATGCCGCCAACCGTCAATGTAGTCTGAAATGCCCGGAAGTAATAAGCTGGCACAGCCAATTGCACCCTGGTCGATTGTGGGTACAACCCCGCCTGTTGAAAACACCGAAACTGTGATATGCTCATGACGAAAAGGGGGGTAAACTGCGGCAGGGCGTATGCCCTTCCAAATTCCTCAAAATCATTGACCGCCCCCGTACCAGATCACATAAAGTTTGGGGCCAGCGCTAAGTGTAATACCCTTAAAGTTTCGGTCACGACCGGCACAAATGGTCTGGTTAGCTTGGGCCGGACTAAAGGCTGGGACTATGCCACTGCTAAAGCCCACAATCGGACGGAACCAGACTGAAGTACCACAAAACCATCAAACACCGGTATAAGAGTCACCCCAAGTGCAACCCCACAAAAATGTAGAAACATAAAACCAACGTATACTTCCAAGACTCAAGGCCCTGCGGCATAAGAGGCCACCCCTAAGGCATATAAACAGTCACTTCCAGTCCTGTATTGCCAAAAACCCTGTTTTGATTCATCAGTATTACTTAATTTACCATTGCTGATGAGATTTGCCTGCTAAGGGGTGCGTGTGTATAATGTGGCTTAAAATTGAGGCATTTAATGTACCAACAGCCTTGCACTGAAATCGGAGGAACCCCTTGATGTGATCCCCATCCGAGCTGAAGGGTTAACCAATAACCCAAGCCTCATTTGCCATGCCCTTGCATCTGACTGCAATGAGAAAATTGGTCAACTACTAGGATGAAATCTATCCCAGTGAATGGGGTCCCCTCTTGGGGTCCCATCTTAATAACAAGGAAGTAACCCAATGAATTAAGGAAGAGTATGCGAGGATGGAGGGTGCCTCATGTCAGTGCGTCCCTCCTGGGAGCACTGTGAGGAAAGTTCAACCCATCTCCATCCTCGGTGAACTCCCAAAGCTCTGTGTGCCGGTGAACTACGAATCCCAGCAGCCACAAATCGCAATGTCAATGTCCGCTGTTCGCACCCCCATGTTCACGTTTGGGCATATCGGGATCTGTGTAAATCTGATCCAATGAATAAAACAACAGCCTACATATCAGTAATCACTTTACCATTCATAACAGTAATAAATTACATTTATGAAGCAAACAATAATTCTATAGGCATCCCTTGCAGCTTTGGAAGTAGGGAATATATTCCAGTGTCGACCTTTCCCCTCGTCTGGCTTTGAACGCATGACTTCTTAGTCAGCAGGGACTTAATGCAGCTGGCTACAACCAGCAAATGCAACTATCTCTAAGGTTGCATAGGTCAACAGTACACTAGAATATTAACAGTCGGAAGCTCACTCTGCCCACAGGCTGGCTTCGAAGGCATGAACTCATGGTCAGCAGTGATTTATTGCAGCTAGGTACCACTAGCAGGTGCCACTATCCTTAAGGTTGCATAGGTCAACAGCAAGCTAGACTATTAACAGCAGGGAGTTCCTCTGTCCCCCCAGCTTGCTTTAAACCCATAACTTCTTGAGCAGTAGTGATTTAATGCAGCTGTCTCACCACTAGCAGATGCAACTATCCATTAAGGTTGCATAGGTCAGCAGCAAGCTAGACTATTAACAGTCAGGAGCTCACTCTGCCCCCAGACTTGTTTTGGACACATGACTTCATGGTCATTAGAGATTTAATGCAGTTGATTACCAACTCGCTGCTCCAACTTTCAATTAAAGTTGCATAGATCAACAGCAAGCTAGGCTATTCACCGTGGGGAGCTCTCACTGCCCCCAAGCTTGCTTTGCACATGTGTCTGCTTGGTCAGCAATGATTTTAACGCAGTTGGCTCCCAACTTGCAATGCAACTATCGTTTAGGTTGCATAGGTCAACAGCAAGCTAGGCTATCACTGTCGGGAGCTCACTATGCCCCCCAGCTTGTTTTGAACACATGGCTTCCTGATCAGTAATTATTCTATTGCAGTTGGCAACCACCTGCGGATGCCACTATTAAGTAAGGCTTTCTAGGTCAACAGCCAGCTGGACTATCAAAAGTTGGGAGCTCATTCTGCCGCTAGGCTTGCTCTGAACACAATGACCTCCTGGTCAGTAATGATTTTAATGCATTTGGCTACCCACTCGTGGATGCCACTATCCATTAGGGTTGTCTAGGTCAACAGCAAGCTGGACTATCCACAGTCGGGAGCTAGCAACTCGTGGATGCCACTATACATTAGGATTGTCTAGGTCAACAGCAAGCTGGACTATCCACAGTCGGGAGCTACACCCTGTCCCCAGTCTTACTTTAAAAACATGACTTCTTGGTCAGTAGTGATTTAATGCAGCTGGCTGCCAACTTGCATATGCAACTATCCAAAAGGTTGCATAGGTCCACAGCAAGCTAGACTATTAACAGTCAGGAGCTCACTGGCCCCGGCTTGCTTTGAATACATGACTTCTTGGTCAGTAGTGATTTAATGCAGGTGGCTAGCATTTGAACACCTGACTTCTTTCTGAGCTAGTTGCAATAAATGCCCTTCGAACATCAAATCATTACAGCCCATAATCTCATTTATGTCTGACCTCAAGATTAACTCGTATTTAATATTTCATTTACATCATGTTAAATCCAAATTTTAGTAATATAGGTCAGTAGCAAGCTGCACCTCAAATCAGGAGCTTCCTTGCTCCCTTTAATATTATTTTATTTTATTTTTCCAAAATCTTCATTGTCTTGATATCACTTAAATAATTACCTGTTAAGGACTGTTATTGATATTTAAATATTGTCACCTCCTCATTTTCTTTCTCTTCTTTTTTATTTATTTATTTATTATTTGTTATATTTATGTATACACATATACATATGTAACTATTAAGTTGTTTCAATTTATACATATATATATAAAGTCATTTCATTCTTTTTTCTTTAAATTATTATCTTTTAAATATATACTGTATATAAATCTTTTATATTTATTTCATCTATTTTTATTATTAAAATGTATTTATATATATATATATATATATATATATATATATATATATATATATATATATAAAATTATTATTAAGGAACTCACTCTGCCCCCAGGGCTTGCTTTGAACGCATGCCTACTTGTTCAGTAGTGATTTAATGCATTCAGCTGCCAAGGAGCAGATGCAACTATCTTTAAGGTTGCATAGGTCAACAGCAAGCTAGACTATTAACAGTAAGGAGCTCACTCTGCCTACTTGGTCAGTAATGATTTAATGCAGTCAGCTTGCATGTGTCTTGTATCATAACATGTATATGTTAATTGCTATTTATTATTCTTAATTTTATTTAGTTATTTAAAATTATTTATTTTGACCTTACCAAAATGGCCACCAAGCCTAACACAAAATGGCTGCCATGGCCCCACCCCCAAGATGGCCACTGACCTCACCAAAATGGCAGCTGAGTCTCCACCCCTGCAATGGTAGCCACCCTTTAAAGATGGTGGCAATGGCCCCACCCACAAAATGGCCACCTCCATGGCCCTGGCATGGCCATGAGGCCCTGAAGTGAAGAGGACAAGGGTGAGTCAGGGAATCCCACCCCAGGGCCCTTTTAAGAAGGAGCTGAGGCTAGCAGTGGGAACCTCCAACCTTTCAGTGAGCAAGTTCAGCAGCTCAGTGGTTTAACCCACTGTGCCACGAGGAGGGGACTTAAATTAATATTATGTTATAGGAAAGGGGGGGGGGCAATCAAAACGAAGCCCCCCTAGGCCTGGCTCCCTGTCCAGGGAAGCCAGGAAGAATTAAACTTAGATATAACTAAATTTAGCAGAGGCCTACGAAGGGCAAGGGGCCAGTTCAGCCTGGAAGATGAACTCTGGGCCTCCCTCATGGCCTCTGCACAGACCTGGTGCTGCATGGGCTCCAAGGTGTTCCTCACTCAACGATGTCTTGATGCAGACTGAGGGAAAAGGGGCTGGCACCACTATGCCAGCCCCTCCTCCCTTCCAGCAGATTCTGCAAAATTAACCAATCTCTTCTTCGAGGGGAGGAGACAAAATTGCTCCACCAGCCAACAAGTTGGATGGTGAAGTGTATTGTTTTCAATTCTAGCATTATAACAGAGTTCACTCTATTTCAGAATCCCCAGGTCCATCTTGATGCCTGTGTGTGATTTGTGCTTCAGAACCACAGAAAGATATTCACAGGTCACTCTTTAAAGCATCCAGAAACTTAAGCTTGTTGGAAATGTTATGACCAGGATACTAAGTTTGAGGTATATATCAGAAGCATGTCAGGCAATTGCTAAGATAAGTATAATGGCTTTCTATATGCTCATAGGACCCATTCCAAATGCTGTTTATGACATCTAAAATCTTGAACGTTTTGGGAAGATAGAACCTGCAGGACTACCAGGTATGAATCCATCCATGTATCACAATTATGGACTTACTTACTTAGGTGATACCTCGTAGTGCGAGGATGATTGTCTTCCAGATGTGGTGTCTTGGCGGTGTGTCCGTAGGTGGATGTGGAGCCCTGTTCTTGCTCCACATGTTCTCCCACACTGAGGACATCTGTTTCCAGATGGAGGACGGTCCCGGTCAGGGTTAGCTTGATGTGCCTTCCTCTTGGCATGTTTCTCCCTTTCACTCTCCATTCGTGCCTCTTTGAATTCTGCAGCATTGCTGGTCACAGCTGACCTCCAGTTAGAGTCCTCAAGAGCCAGGGCTACCCAGTTCTCGGTGTCTATGCCACAGTTTTTGAGGTTGGTTTTAAGCCCATCTTTAAATATCTTTTCCTGTCCACCAAGATTCCATTTTCTGCTCTTGAGTTGGGAATAGAGAACTGCTTTGGGAGATGGTGATTGGGCATTCAGGCAAAGTGGCTAGTCCAGCAGAGTTGATGGCAGAGGAGCTTCGCTTCGATATTGATGGTCTTTGTTTCTTCCAGCACGCTGACATTTGTCTGCCTGTCTTCCCAAGATATTTTCCGGATTTTTCGGAGGCAGCACTGATGGAATCGTTTCAGGAGTTGCGTATCTGTAGACAGTCCACATTTCGCAGGTTGGAAGGGCAATGGCTTTATAAACAAGCACATTGGTATTCCTATGGATATCCCAGTCCTCAAACACTCTCTGCTTCATTTGGAAGAATGCCGCACTTGCAGAGCTCAGGCAGTGTTGTATTTCAGTGTCAATGTTGACTTTTGTGGAGAGATGGCTGCCAAGGTAGTGGAAATGGTCAACATTTTCTAATGTTACACCATTAAGCTGTATTTCTGCCATTTGAGAGGGATTGACTGTTGACTGCTGAAAGAGCACTTTGGTTTTCTCGGTGTTCAGTGAGAGGCCAAGCTTCTCATATGCTTCTGCAAAGGTGCTTAGAGTGGCTTGTAGATCTTCTTCTGAATGATGACGTTGTCTTCAGCATAGTGGAGTTCTAGAACAGATGTTTTAATTTTGGCTTTCAGTCTGCTGAGGTTAAATAAACAAACAGAGTAGGACTGAGTTGCTAATCAAAGCTCTAAAATGGGCAAGCGGGCACCAGGCTGTAAGAAATCTAAATCACAATTTAATATATAATCATACAGGCTAAAATTGCATATCCTATTCGTGCACAAGCATTTCTCTCGGGTACTAGAGAAATATCAATTTGTAATCCAGTATTGAATGGTCATCTAGTCCATATGTAAATTGCCAAATTTAAGTTACTCCAGTTGGAAGAAGAGCTGGTAATCCGATTATAGGAGTGAGCCGCCGTTTGTGTTCGTTGCATTCGCGCAAGATAGGTAGCAAAAGCCAAGTAGTGGTGGCTCCTCTGGATTTTGCCGCAAAATGCGGATTGAGCAACTGGGTGTCTTCACAAAGAAGGCAGTTTAAGGAGCTCCATGTAGGGGGCCTGATGGGTAGGCCTCAGCCATTTCGCTGGGGTGGGTGGGTGGGTGTGTCTGGCTTTATCAAAGGCCTTCCCTGTAGCGAAGTCTTCCAAGTAGGTTGCAATTCAATTCATCAATACATCTATATAAGGATTATAATATGCTAAGATTATAAACGTATTTATCAGAGTAAAGTTCTAAAAAAGGACCCAAACAGCAGAACAGATTAAATTGGGTTACACCAGTGTTTCCCAACCACTGTGACACAGCACAGTAGTGTGCCGTGATGGACCTCCTGCTGTGCCGTGAGAAAAGCTCTCTGCCCCCCTTCCTTCCCCCCTCCTCCTGCCGAACTCCTGCTGCTTGGGGGAGGAAGAGGAACGCTGGGCAGCGGCGAAGAAAAAGAAGGGGCCAGGGTGCCACCTCCTTCGGCCGTTTCCCCAGCCAGCCTCCAATCCGCCATGACTTCCACCCCTCGCTTGCTGAAGCTGTGCGGAGGAGGAGCCCCGCCCACAGAAGCCCATCCACCACTCTTGCTCCTGCTCCTCCGCACGACTTCAGCGAGCGAGGGGCCCGCGGAGAGCTGTGCCAGGGACGGGGGCCGTGACTCCTGCCCCTCTCTCGCACTGCGGGAGAGCTGAAGCCGGGGGAGGGGCGTGGCATGGCGTGGCCTGGCTCCGCCCCCTCCCCAGCTTTGGCTCTCCCACAGCTTCTCCAGCCTTGAGGTGGCAGTGCCAAGCCAGCGGTGGCAGAGACAGCACAAGGCTGGCTTGGCACTGTCCTCTCAAGGCTGGAGAAGCTGCTGGGAGAGCTGAAGCCGGGGAGGAAGCGGGGCATGGCACGGCCTGGTTCCGCCCCCTCTCCCCGGCTTCGGCACTCCCAGTAGCTGCTCCCAGCAGTCCACCATCCCCCAGCCATTCTTTACTGTGTTAGAGTGTCATTTTGTGTTATTTTGGTTGGTGGTGTGCTCCCGGATTTTTTTAATGTTAAAAGTGTGCCGCGGCTCAAAAAAGGTTGGGAAACACTGGGTTACACAAATAATAGATATTACAATAAGAATATATACATACCATGATAAGTATCAACATAGCTTCTCTGAAATCCATAGTGACCCAAAGGTGAGTCAAATGTGTTACAAAGTACTTTATAAGGAGGAGATTGAGTGCAGGAAATTACACTTTACAGGCTTTCCAAGTAATGGTAATCAAGTTAGTATGTTACTGATGGAAAGGGGTTTGTTTAACCCTTGAGATGCCTCTGTGCCTAGGAGTGTAATCCATCGTGATTAACTGCGGATCAAGGCATGCTGTATGTTTTCATGTTTGCCGCATTTAACTATTTCCAAACCCTGAAAACTGAATGAGGGTGGTGCATGTTTCTTTTGAAGAAAATGTTTGTATAATACAGAATTCTCCATTTTATATTTAATTCTTGATTTATGTTCGGACAATAACACATCCCTGTTTGACACCTGATTCCACCTTAAATGAGTCTCTTTGGGAGCCATTCCTGTCCAGAACAACTGCCGTCATGTCATCATGGAGGAGCCGCAAGATGTTCACAAATTTGTCAGGCACCCAATTTTTTGGAGGATGGTCTAGAGAGCACTGCGATTCACTGTGTCAAATGCCTTTGCAAGGTCAATGAATGCCATGTACAGAGGTTGCTTTTGCTCCCTGCATTTTTCTTGGAGCTGTTGTGCAGTGAAGATCATGTCCACTGTTCCTCTGGAGGGGTGGAAGCTGTTCTGGGATTCTGGGAGGGTGTCTTCTAAGAGAGGTAGAAGGGGTTTGCAAAGATTCTTGCGAGGATTTTCCCAGCTGAGGATAGAAGGGAGATATCGCAATAGTTTCCGCAGTTTGTTCTTTCCCCTTTTTTGAAAAGGGTGATGATGGTGGCATGCTTGAAGTCTGTTGGGATTTTCTCGGTCACCCACACTTTTTCAATGAGCTGGTGGAGTTGTTGTGTCAGCTCAGGTCCACCCTCCTTAAAGATTTCAGCAGGGATCCCATCAGGTCCACAGGCTTTGTTATTATTTTTGTTGGCTGATGGCATTGTTGACTTCTTCCAAACTAGGCAATGCTGCAAGCTCATCTCTCTGATGAATTTAGTTCTAAAGAAGAACTAACCTCCTGTGCAAAACCACATAGGAAGCACCTTTGATCTTTCTTTATGTTATGTAAAAGGAAATCATTTGGAAGTGCAATTAATAATAAATGTATTTAATGTTCATTCGGAAGGAGAAAGACACTTTGTATGTGCTGTGCATAGAGCTCTCTTGAGGCATAAATGATATTTGATTTGATTCATTTATGGACTTGTAGAATAAAATGGAAGAGGCCCGAGGTGGTAGAATGCAGTACTTCCTCATTTCCGGTGGGAGATGAATGCTTTCCTTATGTAACAAAATGTTCCACAGTAAGAAAATGAGTATATTAGGAACAGAAATTGATGGAGCCTTTCTCCTGAAGTGCTAGGGTTTTGTTTTGTTTTAGCAGCAGGAAGTTGGTACACCGAACTCCCATGACCAACAGGAAATACTGGAAGCATCTGGTGGGCATTGACATCGCAGTTCACCTACATCCATAGAGCACTGTGAACTGAAACAATGATGGATATGGGCCAAATTTGGCACAAATATCTGATACGCCAAAATTTGAAAACTGGTGGGGTTAGGGGGGGGGGATTGATTTTGTCATTTGGGAGTCGTAGTTACTGGGATTTATAGTTAACCTACAATCAAAGAGAACTCTGAACCCAGCCCACAATGGATCTGCACCAAACCTGGCACACTACCTGGCCAACATTGAATACCAGTGGGGTTGAGTGGGAGTGATTGACCCAACATGATGGTAATTGTTGTTTTCCCTGCATCCAGAGAACCCTGTGATATCCACTGACGATGAATCTGAATCAAACTGGGTACACATAACAGTAAATAAAGAACAATACTCAAAAACAGGGGAAGTCCAGACAAGAAACAGTGAGGGCCACCTCCCAACAAAAGATTCCCCCAGGCAGTAAGAAGCCAGACTTTGAAACTGCTAGGCCAATAAATGCTAATTAAGGTGGCCAGTTGAAACATTCACACCTACCCCGAACAGTTCAGAGTTCTTTCTCCCACCCTGGACATTCCACAGATATATAAACCATATTTTCCTAGTTTCCAACAGACCTCACATCCTCTAAGGATGCCTGCCATAGATTCAGGTGAAACGTCAGGAGAGAATGCTTCTGGAACATGGCCATACTGCCTGGAAAACTCACAACAATCCAGCAATCATGAAAAGTATCTCATTAACACAATGGCATAAATGAGTTTCACATAAGTATTAACTTACCATTCAGCAGCTGGTTCAGTGGATCTATGATAAAATTTAGTTTTGGCACTCAGGTACAACTTAAAGGGGAAATCCAGCAAAGCATACATGAAAATATTTACAAAATTCTGACTTTGCATGTGTTGTGCTGAAATGCATATCACAAGTACAAAATGAACACCACACAGAAAATATAAATTGAGAAAGGCTAACATTTATATTTGGGAGAGTTGCTTGAAGATTGCTTTAGAATTTTTTTTTTGTATGAAAGAGATACCATAAATATGAGTGGAGGTTCTGGAAATTTTCAAATGCCATGCATAGTTTGTCAGCTTGGACATGAATTCTGGCATCAGAAAGAGTATCTGATTGGACAATTTTGGGAAGCATATTTAAGAGTCAGGTTTAGAGCTACATATACAGGATTAACGTATTTTGCTGCACAAAAGTGAAGACCTGCTTCCTAAAATAATGTGTTCATTCACTTCTTTGTCAGGCACCTGACAAACAATGTCATCATATGTGATAATCTGTCATACAATATAACTACACAATGTGATACAATGGTACAAATATAAAAACATCAGCTGCACATCAAAACAAGAAGAATGCTACTCATAACTTTTATTCTTCTTTTTCATTATTCAAAGAAAACTAGTATGTTTGGAATATATTTTATATATTCAGTAAATCTATTCGTGATGCATTCACAGGTGGAGTGGCATATTAGTTAATATTAGATTGATCACTCATTCTTTGGGGAAAATGACTAATGGAGATTTTATGTAGTCAGAGCACCAGTAGATGATCTGAGAAATCTCTAAACTATGCTGGATTAGGCCAGCTCACATATAATGACAAAGAGGCAGCCATACATTCACCTTTTCTCTATCCTTTCTTTTACAACACAGGATTAAATGCCTCTAAATTTATTAAGCCACATTTTCATGTTTCATCTCATCCACACAAAAAAACATCATTCAGCTTATTTGCAAACCAGGGTCTTATCTGATATTGGTTTGTAAATATAAATTAAACAGCATGATCATGGTTGGACATAATGTGATATAAGAAACTCTGTAAGTATAGGAATTTGTCACAGAAAATACAGGAGAGTGTAAAGGAGGAGGGAAGACATGGGGCACATTCACACTCCACAAATGTAGCACTGCTATTCTAATTAAACTGCTGTATGGAATCCTTGGACATATAGTCTGGGGATGCACTGGAGCACTTCTGAATGTCTGTCCCTAAACTACAAATCTTAGGATTCCATAAGATGAAGATATGACAATTAAGGTGGAATAACAGCACACTAATTTGATAATGTGAATGGGCTAAGACATGACATTTGTTCTTGGTTTAAAATAATTGTTTATGACTGAGATAGTATCCACTGTCTCTTTAGTGTTCTCATCAGCAGAATTTACATCATTAAAATATGCTACATTTGTGGTTTTGTATTTTAATCTTAAATAGTGCAGTGGAAACATACAACATGAGGGCGATTCAGACTTGAGATTGAACAATCATGATTAGTACCATATTTTCTGGCGTATAAGACTACTTTTTAACCAAAGAAAATCTTCTCAAAAGTCAGGGGTCGTCTTATACACGGGAGTCGTCTTATATGCGGGAGTCGTCTTATACCCCGGGAGTCATCTTATAGAGTGGGTACAGAAACTTCCAATCCAGATTGGAGAATCTGTGGTTGCCGCATATGGTGGGGGGAGCTAAAAAATGGCAGTGGCCGCGTCCCTACCGTATGCAGCAACTGTACGAAAGCATTAAGGGTGACACTGTATAAGTATTTATTTATTTATTTATTTATTTATAATTCAAATTTAATAGACCGCATCTCCCGAAGCTCGTAGCAGTTTACATAGATAAAAACACACAATCACACAACATCCCAACATCATTAAAAACATCCTAGCAAGCATTAAAATATTACTAACAATAAAATACATCGTAAGGTATCAAAAAGGGGGGTGCCAATTCGTGGCGCGGTAAGCAATCAGCGGCAAGCTTGGTTCTTACAGAGCGTTAATCAGTCGCTGTCACACCTCAAGGGCCTCAGGCATCAGTTTTGCTTGAGCCATGCTGGCTGCAGAGAACTTTCCAAGCCAGCTTGTTTCACTCCAGAGATTCCCTCTGGGCCCCTTTGCCTTTCCCGTGAGAGGCAGGTACTGAATGCATAACATGGACAGGCCAAGGTTACTCAAACGGGCCTCCCCTGATAAGCGAAGCGCCTCAGAGATGCTTCGAGTCCGGCTCCCTTCGCCAGCTGCGAGCTGCTAATGGGTTGTGCATTCCGGAGAGACTGAGGTAGCTAAACATATAGACAGTCATCAATCATGGAACTTTGACACTCGACGCACCCAGATCAAAGCCACTGGACACTATAACTGACCAGAGATGCCCATTGAGGGGATCTCGTACCAACTTCGCGTTTGAAGGATGCTTCTGTGAGAGAGGCCGCTTTCGGGCCTTCCAGAAGCCTGTGCCAGCCAGCATCGGGCTGACTTGATCCTGCCCTGTGCCACGTTCCTGTGTTGTTCCTGCAAAGACTACCAGCTACTGAACTTTATTGCTTCCAAGCAAACCTTCCTTGCCATCTTAAACTCGCTGGGAACCTTTAAGAGACTTCCATTGCATCCGGCCTGTTTCCTGAACCCATCCACTTGGATTCCTGTTGCTGCGGGATTATTTACTCACCGCTGACTCCTGTTATTTGCTGCTATTTGGAGGCCTTATAGAATTGCCTCCAAACACTTTTCTATACCTTTTATTCACAATAAAACCCGTTGTACCTCAGCTGCTGTGTGGTTTATCCAGGGAGGTCAAGTCCAAGGGCCTAGAGGGCGACAGTTGCCAAATGCCTGCCGGAATAGCCAGGTCTTGCAGGCCCTGCGGAAAGCCATCAGATTGCGCAGGGCCCGCGTTCCTGCTAGCAGGGCATTCCACAATGCTGGTGTGGCCGCTGAGCACGCCCTCCACCAAGTGCTAGCCAACCTACATGATTTCGCATCAGGGATCTCGAGAAGGTTGTGGTCCTCTGAACGCAGTGATCTTCTGGGTACATATGGGGTAAGCCACTCCCTCAAGTACACTGGCCCCAAACCATGTAAGGCCTTGAAAGTCAAGACTAACACTTTGAAGGAGATCCAGAACTCAATCGGTAACCAGTGCAGTTCGTGTAGGAGAGGTGTTATACACGCTGTTCTGGCAGCTCCTAGAAGTACAGTAGGAGAAAATCCATTCATCAGGATTCGTGGACTTAATGTTGACCCGACGGTGAGGTGAAGGGCGCCTCACCAGGAAGGTGTAAGTGAAGGGCAGTCCAAGCTGCAGGCATCCCGGATGCCCAGGATGTGGAAAAAAGAGATATAGCCCAGAAAAACACACCTGCTTTACCTGTCTGGCCCGCCCTTGTATCCTATTACCATACCTCCTCCTCTGCCTCTCAAATCTCGCTCCTGAAGACTGCAGTGAAGCGGTGCAGGTGTGCACGTGCAAGATTTGAGAAGCAGAGAAGGAAGTACTGTGGTGTTTCAGCCTGGTGTTCATGTGCCTGATGGGGATGATGGGATTGTGCATGATGGGAATGATGGGATTGTCATTGAGAATGCTGATGTGCATAGGGAACCTTCAGATGAGGTTTTTGCTCCTGAGAACAGTTTGATTCCCAGAGCCCTGTTAGATGAGAATTCCTTCGTTAAGGGTGCAGAAGGCCTTGAAGGAGATAGAGCTGCACCTGAGAATGTTAATGATCAAGAGATGACGTTTGATCGCAGGGCAAACATTTGGGAGTATAGACAGGCTTCCCATGACCTTCGTTGCAGCTGCAGGCTCCGTTCAGGGGATACAAAGTGAAACTGGGTTTTCTGTACTTAAGATTGTAAGAAAGATCCTAGCTTCAGCTTCCTGGCTTCGTTTGGAAAAGATCACGTCAAGATTTCCTTGCTCATGTTTTTTGTCTAGGACTTGTTTCATAGATGGTACTTTTGCTTCATTGAACTGTCTTAGAATTTAGTATCAAGCTTTCAACCTTTATCCTTTTGGATCCTGGAATTTATGGACTGTGTGCTTACCTTGGATATATTTTATGGTTTATCTTCTTCTATCCTTTTGTTGGACACTATACTTGTTTCAATTAAAGACTATTATTTCAAAGACTGTATGATATGTGTGTGAACTAGGGGGATACTTGTGTCTGAAGTGCAACAGGTACAGTAATAGGAAAATTACCATATTGAAATCAAATCTGATGCTTTTTAAATTTTTATTTGGTGTGTGTTGGAAGAGGGGTCATCTTATATGGCAAGTATATCCCAAACTCTATATTTTAACTGGAAAAGTGGGGGGGGGGTCACCTTATACACCTAGTCATCTTATATGCTGGAAAATACAGAACTCTTGTTCTGCCCCCACACTATCTTAACTATTTGGAAGGTGAACTGGCTGTGCAGGGAAGAGATCATTGACTATGGTTTAATTAAAACAAGAATGTATTAACTGACAAGAATTTTAGACTTTCCCACCACCTAAGGCACACTACAAATTCTTATTTTTCTTTGTGGTGTCTGTGAATACAAACTTATGGAGTGACCAAGCCCATCTAACTAGTTTTGCATAACAAATGTTCAGAATGGTGGGAGCTAAATTAAAAGTGCCCAGTTTAAATCTGCATTTGTCAATAAAGTTTTGTGATTTGGTTCTGAAAGTGCTAGCAATTTGTGGTCTAGATCAGTGTTTTTCAACCTTTTTTGAGCTGCGGCACATTTTTTACATTTACAAAATCCTGGGGCACACCACCAACCAAAATGACACAAAATGACACTCTAACACAGTAATACATATAGTTAATATGTTTTTAAATGTATTTATACACTCACTGTGAAACCTGGGCCTGTTTCGATGAACACAACATAGATATCCTGGCAGGATTGGCAGAAAGACACACACGAAGGTCTTGCTCAACAGCTGTCAGTCTCTCTCTGTTTTAAGTTTTTATCGCAGTCAAGCTAGAGAAGCTCATCTCACACAGATATGTGGTTGAAAACAGGAGCAATGTCAAAATAGCTTTGTTGGCCAGAATGGGGAACTCTCTGGCAACAGATAACCAAAAACTGTCCAAAGGAAGATCAGCAAATTTTAGCTTTAAACTACGATCTTGTTTCAGTTCAATTTATAGTTAACACACAATCAAAGAGCATCCTGAACTCTTGCAACAATGGAATTGAACCAAACTTGGCATATTGAATTCTCATTACCAACAGAAAGTACTGAAAGGGTTTGCTTGGGAATTAACCTTGAGTTTGGAAGTTGTAGTTCACCTACACCCAGAGAGCACTGTGGACTCAAACAATGTTATGTTATATTGCTGTTTGTTTTCTATCCAGAATCACAATGTTGGAAGGAGGCTCACCACTTTAAGGTCCCTAAAACATGGGAAAACTTCGGCCCACTGGGTGCTTTGGACTTCAACTCCCACCATTCCTAACAGCCTGAGGTCCTTTCCTGCTTAAGTGGCTGGGGGCTTCCTAGAGGCTTCTAGGAATGGTGGGAGGCTTCTAGGAATGGTGGGAGTTGCAGTCCAAAACACCTGAAAGGTCCAAGTTTGCCCATGCCAGCTTTCGACAGAGACCTCTTCCTCACCTTTCCCCTTTGTGCCCTTTCTTCCCCCTCCTGCCGAACACTTACTTTTTCTTCTCCACTCGGACCCCCTTCTTTCCAGCCTTGCTCTGCTCGCTTTGCCTCGCTTTATTTTCACTGCCGCTTCTGCTGCCATTTTGACGTGGGGTGAGTCTGTGCAGTAGCCCCCGCACGGGTCACGTCTTCCTCCCTCCCCGCTCCCCTCCTGAGCAAAGCGAGCAGAGCAAGGCTGGGAAGAAGGGAGCCCGAGTGGAGAAGAAAAAGTGTTTGGCAGGAGGGGGAAGAAAGGGTATTGGAGGTTCCAATTTCCCACGACACACCTGATGATCGCTCATGGCACACTGGTTGGGAAACACTGGTTTAGAGGCACATACAACCCATGAAACAACTTAGTTTGTGTGACTCACATCTCATATTACAACATGTTTGCTGCAAAGATGAAAAAACATTACTAAAGTATTACTACTTAATTCGAAATTATAATGCTATAAGCTAGCAATTGTAATCTATTAACACTAATCTTTATATGATTTTAAAGTATGACCTGGTTCATAAGTCTAGACATTTCAATGAGGAATTAAATTTTCAATAATCCTTGAATGAACAATGATCAATCTTAATCAAAGAGATTAATAAGACATAATTATAATGTTCAAATATGTAAGTAAGTAGTGAATCTTTTCTTCAAGTGAATTTAATGTAAATAGTGAATCTTTTCTTCAAGTGGATTTAATTTACTGAACTGGATATTTACTAGATTCCTGTAAATAGTTTGAAATGAGAAGTCTACTAAATACAAACACAAGGACTAATAGCAGCTCATTTTGCTAAATCAGTATTTTTTGAAATTCTAATCAATGAATTGACTTATATCAAAGATGTTTAACAATAAAAACAGAAAAATTGATTTTTTTTTATAAAAAAGATAACAGGTCCTATTTATAATTCATTTTTGCTTCATTTTTGAAAATGTATCTGTATATATTAGATCAGGACAAAACCAGGCAGCATTACTTTACTTCATGCCCTCTGGAAGATCAATAATATACTACAGTGCATGGCAAATGAGATTTATCACACAAGTGCATCTGTCCAGGTGTATCAATAACTTTAGACATAGTAGGGTTATAAATTCCAGCATAATGTGAAAGAGAGAAAAGGTTTGTGGCAATGTTAGCGAACTGGATCAATATAATCAGCTAATGCAGAATGTCCTGGAAAAGTCCTGTGCAAAGATATTTCTAGCCTATTTTGTGAAGTATATTTTCTGGACATTCTCCATCCTCACAGACAGCTAACTGTTTTTCTCTTTCCATGTTTCTTGCTCATCTTCTTTGACTCTTCAGCAATTCCAGGTTCTATATTTCTACAGCTAGCTGCACATTTGCAGCTAGCAGAAAAGTCACATACATTAAACCATATTCCCATGGAGTAAGGCATAATGGCACTTGGATTTTTCTTCCTGCACAAAATTGGCAAGCTCTCTTAATGCCCCATCCATTTCTGCTTTCATATTCATTTGTGTGCCCATAACAGTTTGCAACGTAATAGAGGCAAGGTCAACAAATTAAGCCAGAGTGCAAATACATTGGATTCTATTATGCAAAAGTCTCTGCAAACTCCAGAGGAAAATAGAGCATCTCTCAAATCAAAATCTGAACTGACAGTTCTGCCAACCCCCAGCTGGATGCCACTTTAGCAATGCAAGTCTGTCTGTGCCACCAAAAGTAGGTTAATAGGATGGGGTGACAGCAGCACTTTCCTGATCCCTTCCTTTTATTTCAGTAGTTGTGGAACTAAAACGGAGAGTTGGCAATCTTTTAGAAAACATCTTCAGATCACATGGAAATGCAGGACCCACTTCTCAAATATTTTCGCTCATTATATATTTGGGTTTTTAGCTTCTTTTTATTTTTAGAGAACCTGAAATCAAGTTTTGATGTTAGCCTAACCCAAGTGTTGCTTCAGCTAGGAGACACCTACTAAATTAATTTCTGAATTACATGTCAACATTTATGTAAATTGCACTTATTTGGCCTGTACTCTATCTGAGATGAACAAATTTCTAAGTCCTTTCTCAACTTGGGACTGTTGCACACTAGGCACTACCAGAATTTCATATTACAAGGCCCCCCTTTCCATGATGCAGGTACAGCATTATTATTCCACATTAACAGACGTGGCAACATTTGGAGTTTACGTATGTGTATATGTTCAAGTTGTCTGTTAACTTATGGCGATCCCATTAATTTCATAAGGTTTTCTTACACAAGGAATACCCAGAGGGGATTTTGCCAGTTTCTACCTTAAAATAGGTAGGAAGCATGGTATCCTTTGGCGATCTCTTATCCAAGTACTAAATAATGTTAATCATGCTTGGTGTCCAAGATCTGATGGGATTTGATACTTTTAGCATATTTCAATTTGCAGTTGAGGAAAGGCTATTTAGCTCCCCCCCCTGAGATTTCTAACCACACATTAAACTACAAACTCAAGGATTGTATAGGATGCATCCTTGACCATTAAAATGGAATTATAGTGCTATACCTCTGACATGTGAATGATCATATATAGTGTTATTACTGAACTAGATGGAAGAAACTGATAAAATTAATAAGACTACAAAATCTATATGCCAGTTAAGTGAGAATAAATCAAACCAGACATGAAAAGGGTTTCTTTAAAATATGGGGTGGGAAAGGTGCCTGTAGCCTCAAAAGCTGTTTTTGAAGCTTTCACAACTTTTTTTTTCTTTTCTAGTTTCAAAAGATACATGTATAGTTTTTAATTACATGTTCACCATCCTTTCCAAGTTTTAAACAGAACTCATTTTCTCACACATTTATGGCTAGATCTTTCTTATCTTGATTGAATCTTTCCTTAAGTGGCATGTAAGCAAACCATTTGAGATCCTTGCCTTCCCTAAGAAGTGTCCCCCCTGAATCAAGGTCCCAGATGTCTTGTGCCAAGTACAAAAGATCATCATAGAACAACCATCCCTGTTTATTAATCCATTATTTCATAAAATTGGCTTCCAGCAATGAGGTAGCTAATGTCTATATTTCTTCCACATCTATTGAATATTTATTTGGCATTAAATGTCTGAGCTAGAGAAGAATCTGGAACCACTTGATGCTGCCATACTATGGAAGCTAAGTGGGTTCCATGGGTCTGATTATGCTTGAATAAAAATGCAGGGAACTCCACTTCAGCTGCTTTAAGCTTTTTCTAAAGTGGTGTTTAAGTATACTTATATCACAAGAAGGTTCACCCCATTATTTTGAATGGCATATACCTAAGACTACATCTACAAACTCCAAGGACATGTGAGGGTAGATATAGAGCAATATCTTCCTACATACTGTAATAGAAATGCTATACAAACAAAATAACTTTCATTTATTCACTGTGAAACATCTTGAATATCTGTATAACTGTAGGAGCAATTGAAATGAAAGTAGGAGGGCTGATGGATGAAAACTGTAGTCCTCACAGATGAAAAGATGTTTGCCACTGCTGTGTTTCCCTTCAACAGGAGGATTCATTCACCTTCACACATCACCATTGCTGTATTACAGAGAGCTTTTTATTGAAATTATTTCAGTCAGCAAAACCATGTTAAGAAGAGACCTGCTATAATTTTAGAAAAAGGACCTCATCCCACCAGTGAGGGGAAAGTGGAAGAAATAGAATTTTCCCATCTTCTGAGATGGCCAGCCATCTCACGTTCTTTCCATGTCAAAGTCCATATTTCAAGTACAACAGCGATAAAATAGAATATATATCTACCAGATACTGTATCAATAGGTTGTAAGGGATATCGAAAAAGAGGACATACATACGTTTGAAGTTCTCAAAATTAATATTATAAAATATCAAACCGTAGTTAGTTTGGGAGACTCAATGTAAAGTTCATACATCCACAGTCCATAGGAACAATCCATAGAAAGTCCGTAAGTCCTAAATACACATGGTGCAAATAATTCCAAGTAGTGGATAATCCGTTCAGGCAAATTCCTGAAGATAGGTGAGTGTCCCGAAAGTCCAAAGTGTTTCAAACAAGGAAAGCACTGATCTGGATCAAAGCTCAGACCAAGATGATTTATATAGTAGGCTGGATTCAGCTTACCTGTAAATGCATTCAGGACTGGGTTAGTGTGGGTGGGTACACTTGAGCACATTGAAACAATGTGACCTTCTAAAAAGAACTAGCTCTCATAAGTTCAAAAATGGCCTCCATTCCAACAGGTGGAAAAATGATTGTTTCTTTGTAGTTGATATAGTTATTAAAACAACTAACAAATGAGTATTTTTTACTAACGATGAACACAGATCCCTATACTCAGCCTGGAGAAGTTCACAAAAGATATTTGTGCAAACACCATGCTAACACTTTCAGACAGATTCTTTGTCGGTGTAAGATCTTCACACAGACTGTAATAAATCAATTAGCCTCAGCTAATAAATACCATGTTTCTCCAAATTATGAAAGTTGCTTATCTGAGCCATATTGAGAGTCACCTAAACTAATATGCATTAGTACACATTAAACAATCAAGGAAAATAATTTCTATCATGGATAAGTGCTGAAGAACATTATGATTTGGATGACATTTTGAGCAGAAGGTATCAGATGTTACTACATCAAGCACTATGACTCCAATGGTTGTGGCAGCTTCATGCTTGCATTGTGATAAATCAACCATCTGTAATGGAAAATGACAACATTGTTCCAAATGTTGGTTGAATGGTACCAAGGAGAATAATAACTTCTATTTTTGGTTATTGCTTTGGGCAAGTTATTTACTACTTATATAGTAAGTATCCTTATCTATCCTTTATGGAAGTGGAAACTGGATCATGGACAACTTCTGTTATATTTGGTAGGTAGTTTTAAACATAGACAGACATAGAGAAAAAATAGACAGACGTAGATACACATCTCTCACTTATACAGATGTGGTTCACAACTTATGTGTTATGTGCACCTCTGTTCTCTCCCTCTCTGGTATAAAAAGTACCATGCATTTGCTGAAGATTTTTCTAAAGAGAAATAAGAGACAAAATTAAACTCAGAACATAATAACACAAAATGAGTATTTCTTTAGCTGTGGTGTTACTAGTATTATCCAAGGGTATGAGAGCAAGAGTCATCCTCATAGAAAATATGAGATTCATTGGCATGTATGCGGATTGATATTAACTCTATTTGTGAATTACACTTTAGTAACCACCCCTTTCTTCATAAATAGAACACTTGCCGACTTCACATAATCCACCATTCAGGCAGGACAGTCTGAAAAAGTCTAAGCTACAATTTGACTTGCTTCTAAATGCAAGCAACCATGGGTATTCTGACATCTTTGAAAAAAAATATTGAAATACACCTTTGAAAAAAATTGAAAAAAAATTGAAATAATCCAGTAAGTTACCTAACCTTTGTTAGGTAACTTACCGGATGCATACCTTTTTAGAGAAAAGATAATAATAATAATAATAATAATAATAATTTTATTCTTATACCCCACCACCATCTCCCCAAAGGGACTCGGAGTGGCTTACAAGGGAGAAGCCTGAAAATACAGATTAAAACCCACACAATAAAAGAAAACAACAACACCAAACAACATCAAAATCACAATACACAAATTAAAAACAGTATCATGGCTGAAAGATTAAATGCTGAGTGCGGGGGGATCAGGGAATGTGCAATCGTTCCTGGGTAGAGCCAAGGAAACTGCAAAATTCATTTCAGAGTCAATTAAAGGTCACAGCTGGGAGGGTAACTTCCTTAGCCATTTACAGTAACAGGATTATAGGTGGGAGCGCCAACTAAAGTGCAAAGAGCTAAAGCAAGATCAATCCAATTTCTGGTGAGCTGCCTAATCAATTGCACAATGGAACATCCAGGTTTTAAGGCCGTTACGGAAAATGGATAGGGTGGGTACCAATCTGATCTCCTTAGGTAGGGAGTTCCAGAGCCGAGAGGCCACCAATGAGAAGGCCCTCTCCCTCGTTCCCATCAGCCATGCTTGAGATGGTGGCAGAAGCGAGAGGAGAGCCTCCCCAGATGATCTCAAGGTCCATACAGGTTCATAGGGGAAGATGAGATGTTGAAGATAGGCAGGTCCTGAACTGTTTAGGGCTTTGTAGGTGATCACCTGTACCTTGAATTGGGACCGGAAACTTATTGGCAGCCAGTGGAGCTGTTTAAATAGGGGGTTGACCACTCTTTGTTTAGTACTTCTTTAGTTAAAACAGTGGTAGGGGAACCTGTTGTCCTATAGATCGTATTAGCACTACATAAATTGACAGCTCCTGATTTCTGTTCACATTTGATGAAGCTAATAAAAGGTACAATCCAATAACATATGAATGGCGTAGCCCCAACTTCTCCTTTAGTGTCATGTTTATTTTAAGATAAAAATACTAGACAGTTCACACCATATGCAAACTAACCATGTGCAATCCCCTCCTTTGATTTTCACTTATTACTTACTGCTATCTTGGAATATTTAAAGTTGTTTGCAGCTGGAAAATAATCCAGTTTGTATGCACTGTAGTCACACTGTCCCGTCCTCCAGACGTTTCATGTGCATTGCCCCATAGTTTTGTTGTGGGAAACAGCATTTTCCTTTTGCATTTTACCCAGGGATTATTCCAGACACAGTTGCACCCTGGTGGCTGGTGTTTGCAAGTTTTTTGCAGCCAGTTTTGCAGAACTTGCTAGGTGCCCTGCAAAGTGTATCCCTTGGAGTTTAAAACCCCGCCTTTTCTCCCAGGCACCATCCTCCATTTTGAGATCTCTTTTCAGTCTTCTCCTGGCTAGAGAACGACTCAGATGTGTCTTCTTGGTCAAGCTAGGGCAACGTAGAAAAGGCCATCGTAAGTACGACATCAACTTACTGAGTTTGTTGTATAGATAGCTAGCCAGTTGTACCTTGCCGAAGTCCCGTACTTCCCTGCCGTATTTTGGGGCTATCTATTTGCAACTCCAGTAGTTCTGCCTTTAAAACTGGTCCTGAGTTAGTTAGGGAAGGATCCTCTCCTTCTAAATAGTTACTCAGGGCTAGGTCAGGGAATATCCCCGGATTTCCCTGTCATTGGTGGAGGATTGAGGGGGATTTTTCAATCCATATCCCAGCAACTAAAGAAGAGAGAGAGAAGGCCTTCAAGGGAGCTGTTTTATTCCTTTTTTGTTGTTTTTGAAACTACTTAGATTTGTACCAAGTTCCTCCAGGACTTTGCTTAAATAAAAGACTCTGTTTTACTTTATCTGTAGTGGATTTGTTTGCTGGGACCCTTGAGCCCCAAAGAGAAGGCACCCGCAGTCCCCCAGGTTGTGGAGAAAGGCACATCAAAGTTTTTATTTTTAAGTGCCTGGGCGTGACGGCACACACACCTAGATGTAAAATACAATGGGTTGGTAAGTGACTATGTCATGTCTCTTTACACTTGGAAACAGAATAGTTCCTATTATGCAAAGTTAAATATTTTTAAAATAAAAATAAAAATGAAGTATTCAAAAGAAGGGACACCATTCCTCCTTCCCCAACATATAGGGGCCCTTTAAAGATCAATATACTTTTTAATTGTTTTCTGAGTTCAGGATTTATCTTTTTGCTTTCTGAGCAATGATTAGAATTCCTAGTTGCATATCACCACACATATTTACTGTTTTGTTAGATTAGTTCATTTTGCTCCAGGAATCCACTTTGCTTTGTTGATTTTGGGCCATGCTTGGACATCACAGCTAACTGAAAAGCATAGCCAGGAAACGTACTGTTTATAATTATGTTTACACAGAGTGACTTCCCTCTTTCCCATTGCTTCTATGTTATCATTTTTCTGGATTCTACTTCTCTGTTCCATTTCTTTGGTATCATCCATCTTGAGAATACTATGGGTCATTACACATTATGTATCTGTATGACATTTTCTGTGGTAACAAGGATCCGAATCAGTCCTCTTCAAAATCTAGTATTTGGAACTTTATTTGCACAAGTCTGTATAGGCACAGGTCCAGGCCCGGATTACCCATAAGGCCACCCTAGGCCATGGTCTAGGGCGGCAGTCATGGGGGGCGCAGCAGGTCCGCACCCCCCAAAAGTTTTTAAAAATTCCAAAAAAACCAAAAAAAATCAAAGAAAATAGGTGCGCATTTTCGTGTGGGGCCACCCCCCTTCCTCTGCTCCAAAGGCTCTGCCCCCGCCCCACCCTCAGCTCCGACTCCTCGCTGCGCTCACTCCAAAACCCCGCCGCAGGAAAGAAGGGTGGAAGGGAGGGAGCGCCGCGCAAGGGTTCCCTACGGGGAGGGACGGGAACCCTGTCGGGACACATGCGCCGCCTGGGAAGGAGAAGCGCTTGGGCGGGCAGCCGGGAGGGCGGGGCTAGGGCTGGCTGGGACCACGTGGCTGCGGACGCCCTGCTCCCTCTGCACAGGCGCGCCTCCCATGTGCGCCCCTGCTGCCGACGTGTCCTTTGGGTGGGCCTTTCCTTCCTCCTCCTCCTCGTGCTGGCAAGGAGGTGGGGGCAGAGCCGGCGGCAGAGCCGGGGGCAGGGCGGAGCTGGGGGCGGGGTGGAGCCGGGGGCAGAGCCGGGGGCAGGGGCAGAACCCTTGGCCTAGGGTGGCAAATGGCATGATCTGGGCCTGCCCAGGTCTCTTTCAGGCTGATACTGATCTTAAAGTGGTTGGGATATGCCAGATACACGTGTTGGCATATAGTGTGTGGGTTCCTCTTGTGTTCCTTTAGTATCTCAAACTGTTCATAGCTGAAGAACTGGAGTGTATTTTTCTTTGCAAAACTATGTTGTTGTTGTTGTTGTTGTTGTTGTTGTTACCACCATCCTACTTTTTTTTTTTTACAAGAGACTCAAAGCAGTTTTATACTTTAATAAATCGACAGGTTCTAGTTGAAAGCAGGAATAGCATGGCAAATTTAAACGATAAAAGGGTTAAACACAACGCAACAATGCCAATCCAATTGTGTTTGCCCCATGTCAGTATTAGGCTTGTGCATTTCAGCTGAACCACGATACATTTCTGCTGGCTTTATACCGGCAGACCCCTATATCTGTTCTCTCATGCCTCCCAAAAATCGGTGGGTAGCCAGATAGCCATTTTCTGTCCGCAGCCGAAAAATGTGGCTAGATCCAGCCCAGTGGCAGCAATGGGGAACTTACAAGGCTCCCCTTTTCATTCCTGGGAGCCTTTACTTTTTTTCCTTCAAGGGAGCTTGGGAGTCAGCAATGGGGTTAAGAAATCACCCTTCCCATGAGCCTTTCCTTTTTTCCTTCAAGGGAGCCTCGGTTTCATCAACAAGGTTAAGAAAGCACGCTATTCGACCCATAAAAGGGGGGGGGGGATTTTCCGCAGGCACCCCTTCCATATCCTACATTAAAACCTGTATTAAAAGCATCAGTGTTAAGATATCAATTGTTCTATGATCCTTTTCCTTCTGTCTGTAGAGGAGACCAGTTTTAATTCATCATTAAAGCTGTTTCTTTCTATTCTATAGGAGATAGGCTGCAAGCACATGCGCTCTCACCCTGCATACAGCTTTCCAAGAATTTAAGGAGACTTTCCATTTTCCACAGATGAAAGAGTGATAAGCCTGGAGCTATCCTCCCTGGGCTTCCTTTAAAAAAACCTCTTTTTTCTCTACTGCAGCCGCTGCCTTGAGTGGGCATGTTTCAATCTCCTTTCTGCTTTCTGCTTTGGGTTTAATGCTTCCTTAAAGCTGTTTCTACTTTTTATTTTAAAGGAGAGGTAACTAGGTGCCTTTCGGAAGGCCTGTAAAACAACTCTCTTCCGGCAAGCTTTCAACCCTTAGCCACAAATCCCAGCGATTGCAATATGTTTTATTGCTCTTGCTATCTTACTGTTATGGTTTTATTGCTATTTTATAAAATGTACTGTTTTTTTGTTTTTTTTGTTTTTTTAAATGCTGTAAATGTTGTAGGGCCACATGTCGACATGTTGTGACATGTTGCCCACCTATATTTACTGTCACCCGCCCCGAGCCTGCTGGGAGGAGCGGAATATAAAATTGAACAATAAATAAATAAATAAATAAACCACCCTGAGCCTATCGGGAAGGTCGGTATACAAATTGAAATAATAAATAAATAGTTGTTTTCAGAGAATGAGGGTTTTCTTTTTGTTTGTTGGGATATTATTGTTAGAAGTATTTGAAGGGAAGGAGAAAAAAGCTAGAAGGGTGACTCTCCCTAGTCCCCCACTCACCCATGCCTGCATGTTCCCAACTCCCACTCAGTCCCATTAAATAAAAAGAATCAAGAAAATAAAGGGGGGAAAGGCAAATCAAAAGATGAAACGGTGATCCTGAATAAGGGAGGAGGAGTCGAGATTGGCTGTCACATGGCCCTGTTTTGAACAGGAATCCACAACAGCTGGTCCATTGCCTTTATGGGTAGCCAAACAAACCAAAGAAGCTGGATTTGCCAAAAGAAATGGCTAAAAACAGATCTGCACTCAAGCCTAGTCAACCTATTAGCTCAAGTCTTCATTGCTGTTGTGACAAAAATATGCTTTTGGGGTATTTGAAATAAGGTGAAACAATAAAAATGACAGGGTTTGCTAATAAATTTACTTAACTTTATTTAAAACAGAGGATTTTGTAAAATAAATTTCAGGTAGGCACATTGTGGCCAAAAATAGTTTATCTTTCCTAATGTCAGTATTTAAAACTCCCCTTTTAGTTGGATGTGGACTGAATATAAGTGACCTTATATTTCGTTTCATTTGAAGATGTGAAGATAAATAACACATTTTGTGCTGCATAGGTACATGTGATGAATCATACAGATATTGCTAAAAGCCTTCAGAACTCTTTCTGGTATGCTTTTTAGCATCTGTGCAGTGCACAATATGTGGGAATGAATGGAACAGCCTAATCATCTGAAATGCTTTTTGAAATTTGCTAACAGGATGGATCTAGATGGATTTTATGTCAGAGATCATATTTATCAATTCGTCTGCAGCTTGGTGGTATTACCACCTGGGCGATCTATTAATGCTTCAAGGAGAGATTGCTGTGATGAGGGTCGCCTGACTAAAAATGAATTTGGTTTATCTCCCCCCCCCCCCCCACTTATAACACTGTTCCAGATAGTTGATTTCCTTGGTTCTCTGATTTCTTGCTGCAGAGAGAGAAACACAGAGGTGGAAAAAGTGCAATTAAAGAGATTTTTTTCTCCTGAACAAGTGGTGGTTATTTTTTTTAAAAAGAATACAACCTCCTCCTATACCAAATTCTGATTAGTGTCCATATTTCCCATCCCTTGTTTTAAAAAATCATAAAGTTTCTTTAACTATAGCTAGCTGTCTTGAAATAAGTCATCTTACTTATGGGCCAGATCATAAATTTGTTTCCAACATCTTTATGACCCTCGAAAAAGCAGAGATGAATTGAGCGCTGTGGGGCTGACTTAATTGGCTGAAACGCTTTTAAAATGTGATGTGGTGTGATTTAATCAGACTGTGGCACTAATGGAGTTAAGCACTCTGTCCACTAGGAAATGATATGATCTTTCACAGAGTTCTAAGTGCCTGTTTATAGCTCTGTTGAAGGTGCTCTTTTGCAGCTCACATATTCCAACCCTTTGCCTGAGGTTAGAAGGTTGGGTGGAGGGAAGAAGCAGTTCTGTACCACCAAATGTAGAAGATCTGTAGGACCTTCAGTTAGCCTCCATAAAATGTATTCATTTAAAAATAATCAATAATGCATAAAACGTCAAATGAGTCTTCTACAATATCTGAGAACAAATAAATGCCTTCCCTTTCCCCCAAATAGCAGCACATCTATGCACATGCCCATTTCAGAAAAGGCTGTGCATCGTCTCATTTTCTATTAAATCAGCATTAATGTGAACAAATTGCAGTCCTTCAATAGCACTAATGCATAACACTTTAAGAATTCTTTGGCCCTGCTTCACATTTAGAGTAGCAGAGGGCGAGCAGAGGGGAGGGAGCCTACTTTTTCTAGAAAGGGAATTACCTGGATGGAATCAATAGCATTATCTGTATCCATATTTTCCCTCATCCTGGCAATAAAATACATATCATCATCATGAAGTCCTGGTTGACGGGAGACTGAGGAAATAAAATTGCTCAATAACTTTCTTTTTCAATTGGATGGTTTCCCAGGATTCTTTGTCACTATAGTAAACCAATGTGGTTGAGCTTTGTTGTCCGAATACCACAGGGTAATTCTTCAATAGAATAATCTATGGCTCATAGTAATAGGAGAAAGGCTGAATAATCAATATATTCTGAACACTGGAAAGAAGATAGCTATTTAGTAAAAATGCAATGTGATAGCAGAGTATCACGTGGTTGTCTGGCTATGTTCTACCAGCATTTTCTCTTGATGTTTTGCTTGTATCAGTGGCTAGCATCTTCAGATCCTCAGATCCACACAATACCCCAGTGATTCTGGCCATGAAAGTCTTCAACAATGCAATGTGATAGTTATACTACATCTGCCCCTTTTGGTTTTTTAGTTGTCATCTGTGTAAATTCATTTGTTTAATTTTCTTTATATCCATCCTTTCTCCAGTGGAGAACCCAAAGTGGCTAACTCCACTAGTTCTCTGACTGACAGAAAAACCACGAATGTGCTAAATAAATATGTATATAAATATGTATATTTAGCAAATTAATAACATGTATTATTATTGCAACATGGGCCCAGAAAGCACCCATGCCTGCCTGCAGCCTTTGCCTCTCCCCTAAAGTAGAAACAGGTAAGAAGCCTCCTTAAAGTGCACACCTGCCTGCAGCTGAGCATCTCTCCTCTAGGGTAATAGAATCATAGAGTTGGAGGAGACCTCATGGGCCATCCAGTCCAACCCCGTCAAGAAACAGGACAATCGCGTGCAAAGCACCTGATGCCTAAAATGACAGGAAGGGGAGCCTGTGAACCCCCCACCCCATAATGTGTTGATAGAAAATGGATCTTTTGGCTCCCCAGAGCAAAAACTGATATGTGCCCTCCCGATTTCGGGAGGTTCTCAAAAATAGATTGGGGCCTCCACCGAAAGCCAGGACACAAAACGGGTTAAGGTTTACCTCAAAAGTGCAACCCTGATAATATGTAAATTAGGTGCAACCATGTTTTTGTCCCTAAAGTAACATAATGGAAAGATTTAAATGAGAAAATTGAAATAATTATTAAAAGATATGAAGTGTTGCATTATATTGAAAATAATTGCAAAAAATTAGGATTTGCTTGTAAGGCAAACTATATCATTCTTTTTTAAAAAAAAAATCAATTACCTGAAAAAATAGAAAGCAAGGAAACAAACACCTGTTTTATTTCACAATTGAATTTACTATGTTCTTTTACTTCTTGGCAGTGGGAAGAAGTGGTGTTGGATACGTAACTAGGAAATATTCTCTCTCCCTCTCTCTCTCTCTCTTGCTGTCTCTCTCTCACACACATATATATATATAAAACTTTTTTCAGATTATGTTCTGTCAAGTACAGTATATGCCACTGTCATTTAACTGAAAATATATGTTGTGGGGTTAAAAATTTAACAGGAAAACATGCAAGATACTGGGCACCTGTATCTTAAATTGTAGATATATATCTACATTGAGGGGAAAAACCAAATTAAAATCTTCATATCTTTGCAAATTGCGGTGAATGAACTGTTCAGTGTCTTAATAAACTTTAATATGCTTCCTATAAAACCTAATTGTGATGTTTAGTGCGTACCTATACTGGTAAATTCTAATTAATTTGAGGTAGGGGAAGGAAATAGAAGTCAAAGTTTTAAAATTGACTTCCTTTCCTATCTACTTCTAATCTGAATATAACCTAATGAACCAAATTTAATTCGATATTTAGCTTAGCCATTCCTGTCTTCCAGCTAAGGCAGCAACAGATTTTATTTTTGCAGCCATTATACATGTGCTAAGGCTATTGATTTGTTCAATAGCCATTTATACACATTCAAACCAAGCATAATTGGATGGACATAAGATAAAGTGTAACAGAATAGTTATCTGGTTAGCTACGAGGAAAAAAAACCTGGGGGTGTGAACTGACGTGGCTCCTTACATAGCATAAATGTGTTATATAATTTACCTCCCCTGAAGCATCTTCCCATCACCATATTAAATAACAATGTAGGAGAGAAGAAAATAATTGATACTTAAGCATGCATTGCACTATTTTTGAGAGCAAGGCAGCAGAATCGTGGCATGAAGCTTTCCTGAACTCAACCACATTAGCATGCAGTTCAAACTGAACAGAGTGACCCAAAAGCCTTTGTCCTACACGATGCTCCCCATTATGTGAAACTGAATATAACTGTGAACTTTATTGAATTGAAGAACCCCTATAGACACACTACATAGTCTTGATGGAGGACCTAGAAAATGTTTTGAGAGAACTATATTTGTTTAGATGTGGATTCTACGTGCAAGAATTTATTTTTGGGAGGGGAGGTGTGTATGCTTGTAGTTCATCAAAAGGTACAGTTCCCATGTCTACATCGTATATGGTCTGAAAGATGCAGTGTTCTTATGTTTACATGACAGAACTACTGTATTATTCAGCTCTTCTATTACTCATCTGGATGCAGGCATGTAGCTGGGGGGAAGGGGCTTGAGGGGCTTTAGCCCCTCTCAAAATTCTCAGGGTGGTCCACGAGAAGGCCTTACTGATATGTGGCACGGACACCTGGGCCCTCGGTGCACTCTCTTTCCTTTTTGGTGCCCCTGGTTTCAGCCTTCGGTGCAGGGAGAGGAAGGGGAGTGCAGTGACAGCCCAGGTGCCAAAGAGGATGCCGCTGCACCACAGACCATTTGGAGGCTGCAATAGGCCTTAACACCCGTGCACTCAGCAGGCCTTTGTGCCTATGTATTGAAGTCTCACCACACTTGTGGCTGGGAGTGGAGTGCATCAAGCCCGTCGTGTGCCTTCTGGGACTCTCTGGATCCAGGTAAACAACAACTCCCATTTGGAAAAGGGTAATCATTCACCAATCCCTGCCTCTATGCACAGTTGGGCACATTGGCTCTATGTGCCAAGTTTAGTTCAGATCCAGCATTGGCTTGGTTCAATGCTCTCTGGGTAAGTGCGCACTGCAACTCCCAGATCCAAGGTCAATCACCTCCAATTCCCACCTGTCCTGTATGCACAGTTGGCCATGTTTGGTCCAGATATGATGTTGGCTGCCTTCAGTGCTTTCTGGATCCAGGTAAACAACAACTAAGTCTGTTAAAGTCTTTAGAAATTTTGAGAGCAGATGCAAAATATCATTTTATAAAAGTCTTTGACTTAGCAAGAACAACATCTGAAAAAAATATTTCAAAGCAACTTGACTATTCCAAGGCAAAGTTCAAGACAGGTGCATCGTACAAATCCAGGGACTAATTCTGTAGAAGATTATTTCAGAGTTGTGGTGTTCATACCATGTGTCGATTCACTCATACAGAACATTACTGAAAGGTTCATGTCAAATGAAGAAATTTTAACCAGTTTCTAGGTTCTCCTCCCTGGGTTTTCAGGTGTAGACAAAGTTCACCATATGGAGTAACTGTCAGAATACTTTGAAAATGATGCAGCACTTGCTTCCATAAAGGCTGAGTACATAATGTGGTGTAATATTACACCATCAATTAAGAAAGATACTGAGGTACATAAAAGTGTTGGAACTGTTTGACAAAACCTACTATCGGTCAATACATTGCCTTTTGACTGTGTTAGCTATTCTACCAGTAACGACATGCAGTGTGCTAAGATTGTTTTCAACCATGAAGAGAGTGAAAAGTGTATCTAGAATTTTAATGACAGTGGACTAGCAATGATTTCCATCCATCAGGGCATCACTTTCAGACCAAAAAAAGTAATTGACAAAATGACCGGGGAGAAGAAAAGAAGACTGTTGCTGTAAAGTAAAAAAAAGTCAAAAAGTATTCTAAACATTTTGTTAATAAAGGTAAATAAGTAACATTTATTATTTAAACTGTTGTGTTTATTCATATCATGATCTGATCACCATGCTCAATATATCCGATATGCATGGGAGTATTGGGATAACAATACAAAAGGTTTGCTAGGGTAGATCCTCTCTCACTCAGCCTCAGCCTACCCCCAAATCAAAATCCTGGCTACGGGCCTATCTAGATGAATGCTACTGCTGAACAAATGTATTTTAAAAGGGACAATCAAAGCTAAAGTGGAACCATTTAAATGATTGGGACTAATTACAACTTCAGTGAGTACCCTCTAAACATGACTAAGCCTGGCTCCTATGTAACACATATTGCATACTCTGGTGCAGGGGTGCTCATTAGGTAGATCGTGATCTACTGGTAGATCTCGAAGGGCGTCCTGGTAGATCTCGAAGGGATCCCAGGCAGATCGCAGGCACAGTGTGTATGGCTCCCATGCCATTTGTGAGGAATGCTCAGGGGCTTATTATGCTCACATTTAGTTGAATTCAGTCTTAAAATGTATTATATGGCTCTCACTGAAATAAATTTCCTAATGTTTTGCTTTTATGGCTCTCTGAGTAGTGGGTAGGTAGATCTTTGGGACTTGGTTGTTTTATAAGTAGCTCGCGTGCTGGAAAAGTGTGAGCACCCCTGCTCTGGTGTCTTACAAACACCATAAATTCATTTCTTCTTTTGTGGAGGTAAACGACCAGACATTTATCATAATGTTCTCTCACCTTAGGAACAGTGTTGTTCTCTGGTGGGACACAGCTTAGAACACTCCACTGTTAAAGTTGGTAATGATTTTCCATGGTTTTTTTTTTTTTTGAGAATTTAGAAGAAATCATTTTATACAGATATTGAGGGAGTATATTGGATATGATGATGTGGGGTCTTCAAAAACAATAACCTCAAGTATACCTTCAAAACAATACATCTAAAAGGACTTGGAACTGGTGTTAGTGTTAGGCTTCCTTCTGGTTCAGGTGAATTTTTTTTATGACTGAGTGAGTACTACAAAAGCTGGAGAGCCAGTGTATTGTATTGGTGAGCACCTCACTATGACTGGAGACCAAGGTTTGAATCCACACTCAGCCATAGAAATCCAGTGGACTCAGAGGATGACAAAGGAAACTCCCTTCTGAATTAATCTTGTCAAGAAAACCGTATGATAGCTTCACCTTAGTGTTGCCATAAATAGGAAATGTCTTGAAGGCACACAACAACAAAAAAGACCCAATGAGACAGATGCATTCAGTTAGGAGTAAGTAGGAGGGCAAATCACAGCAGGTAGACGTAAATACTGATTATAAGCACAGTTCTTTAAGCAAGAACTAAAAGAAACCTAAAGAAATGGCAGATTTCTCATGGCCAGATAAGAATCCTGGAACTTGTAGCTTATAAAACTACAAGTTCCAGGATTATGTGGGATGGGACTTTGATGACTGAAATGGTTTAAAATGGCTATTACTGTGATATAGATTCATTTAGAAGAAGCATGACAGATTGAGGTAGCAAAACTATTGTAATTCATCTGTGTTCAGTGTTCAATGTGGATATTCTTCTGCTGGTACAATTAATGTAAATCTTCCTTTTTATGTCTGATTCTATCCCATTCACTATTTATCAAGGGAAAAATAATCAGCAGCTGTTGTACAGACTAGACAGAAAGAAGGAAAATAGCAGTTGGACGCTTATTCAATTGTGGATGTGGATGTCTGCCAACATTTCTGTTTTTTAAATAGATGTGTATTCTGTGGTGCATTAAAATACATGTTCTCAACCACAACAATCAGAACCTTTCTTGTACCACTGGATTGCGTCTACAGTGTGCATGATAAACAAACAAAACAGTTTGAACTTATAGGAGTAACTTCCAAGAATAATTTATGCATATGTGCCTACATGAGTCTGGAAATCATAACCCCCAAAAGTGGGGTTTTGTGACTTAATTTATTGGTGTGTTGTTGAAATATTATATTATGTTTATACAGCATTCCTACTTCCACAGAAGGTGAGAAGTAATTGTGAGCATCTGTCTCAGATTATTTTTATTGATATTTCCCTTTGCCTTCCTCTTAAACTTAGAGGTGATGACCTGGCCAAGGTCATTCAAGGGATTTTCATGCCCATGCAAGGATTTGAACCCTAGCGCTCAGAATTCTAGGGTTACTGACACCACCATTCCTAGCCAGCCACAAGCTCCATCCAAGCTCTTGAGCATTGTGCACACCTCTGCTGATGTTAGAAAGCAAGAGAAGCAAAAAGGAGGGAAATCACTCTCCCTCATTCTTGATGGTCATCCAGTAGTTTGTTCTGGCACTGTTAGAGATGCCCACAACAACCAGAAGCTCAGAAGGAGCTCTGTGGTAACAACAGCAGCAAATAAGTGCTGAATTCAGGGCTGCTAACCTACCTAATGCAGACTTGCCTGCCAGTCAAACACTCAAATCCCTGTATGATTCTGGCTTTCTCCTTTGACCCAATCCCTAAATAATTTGTTTGATTATATGTACTTTGCCTTTTTCAGAGTGGATGTGAATATTTTCTGCTTCATCTTAGATGACAAATAACCTGGACTGTTTTTATCTGAATATGGTAATACTTTAAAGGCCACCATAACCACCACAACATGGTGAGGATAAGAATTGTACTGTCTTTGTAAGAGATCTAGAACTCAGACGACATATCCTTTCACCCTTATCATATTCTAAGAAGGGTGCCCCCCCCCCTCATTTTTGGAAATTTTGGTGATTAGTGCAAGTCAAGAAATAGGTGAGAGATTTTCCATATCTGAATCACTATTATAGCTGTTTTTGCTATAATTTTCATAGCTTTTCAAATCTATTTTTATTTAATTTGACTTTGGTCTGTGAAAGTAACATTGCAAATATTTACACAAAGCAGGTACATGTATAAGTAGTGACTATGTGGTTCTTTTGAAGCTTAATGAATTTGCAATACTATATGGTTTGATAATACAATGACATTTCATCAGTGTGTCTGTGCTTCTCTTGGCAGCATAAGTTGCTCATCTAATGCTAATCACTGCTGGTTTTCATGGCCTTCCTTCTGTAACTGAACACCCAGACTGAAGCAACCCAGTTATGGCAACCATGTGGATATCTCGGACATGCAAGAAGTACCCTCATAATTATGTTTTCTGTTGCCAAGCAACTCTTCACAAAACTTAGCATAAACCTTGACATTCAGCTCCTGTGAAACAGAGACAATTTTCAGCTGCAAACCTCAACTAATTATATTATTAGAGTCGGAATACCAATTTATTGAAGTGACAATGACTGGCATGCCTTAGTTCCATAGCAGAAATGACACCATATTGATGCCAGAAGAAATAGCAGTGCACAATTGTCTTACATGCTAAAGAAAAGGTCCAAACACCATCCTCTCTTTTAAAAAAATCTATTTATATGGATCATCAATTTCTAGAACCCCTTTGAAATGCTGGATAATATTAAGAAGGTATATATTTTTCACAAATGCACATAATCTATTTCACTTACCTTTCAGCCAAGGGATGGAGACAGGGTCAGCCCTAGGTAATTTTCAAGTGTAAGCAAACAGTATTTTGGTGTCCCTCCCCCCCAAAAAAACCCAATCATATAAATATATATGGGGCATGGACAAATTTTGGGCTTCCTACTGGCTGTTTGGACTTGAAGTCCAAAACACGTGTATTTGTCAACACATGTCAACACCAAAGTTGACCCATGCCATATATATATATATATATATATATATATATATATATATATTCACTTTCCTTCCTTCTTACCCTTTTCCCTGCCCTCTTCTTATCCTCTTTGTGTGTGTGTGTGTGTGTGTGTGTTGTAGTTGAGCAAGCTGAGCCTATAGTTGCTACATGTAGTAACTTGGAAAAAGATGCTTTGTTTGAAATGTCACTTGAAGAGGGGGATTTGGGCAGGATTGCTGCAGCTGGAAGGAAGAGAGCTGCAAGTGATTCTAGTTTGGAAGGTGAAGAACAAAGGAGAAAGGTCCGACAAATACTTAGAGAGGCTACCAGTGAAGGCACTTGTGAAGGTTTTGAAGCAGAGTTAACATCAGAAGAGAGTGATATGGAGCTGGACTCAGCGTTGGTGCAGGATGTCAGGAATGTTTTGAATGCTGAGTCCAGTGAGAGTTCATTCTTTGGCTTTTCAAGCATCAGGGGTGGCCTAGTGGGAATGCTGAATCAGATTGGGGTCCTTTAAGTGCTCATGAAAGGTGGGAGGCGTGGAGGAATACATCCAGCACTGCAGCTGTGGGGACTGAGGCAGATTTGGGTGGGGATTCCGACGCCTCTGATTTGTAATGGTATAAAGGTAATGCCTGGGGGTTTGGGACTCTGCGGTCGGCCAAGGTGTTGCTGGTGGGTTTCTAGTTCTTGTATCTTGTTACTCTTGATCTTCATGCCTTAATTCCTGGTTTCCAGCTATCTTGACTACCGCGTTTCATTTGACCATTCCTGTGTTGCTGTCCTGTGGATTAGGAAGCACTCCTCCTTTCCTTTTGGACGAATCATCTCATCATACAGACTTCTTGCCTGGACAAAGACAAAGTCAAGGATGACAGACAGATGTCGTTTATGTTTAATTAGAGACTCTTTTGGGTGTTGGGGTTTTTGGGGATTTTGGAAGCCGGATTGTGGCTATGATTTATGTTCAAATAAACTGTTAATACTTTTACTAAGTTTGGCGTGTCTCAAGGCCATCTGTGGAAGCTACAACAGTGTGTGTGTGTGTATCTACTGTATATCCATATATTAGGCCTGTTTTATCACAAAAAACCTGCTTCAAAAGTCTATTCGGATGTAGGGGGCACTGGCGCCTCCTTTCTGATAGACCTCAGAAGTTTTCAGCAGTATCATCAGAATTCAATCGGATATACTTCCGAAATTTGAAATGTTAAAGGAGTTTAACCCGCTGTGGACAAGGCTTTCCTTCCTGCCTTGGAGGGAGGGAAAGCCTTATCCACAGCGGGTTAAACTCCCTCTGTGGACAAGGCTTTCCCTCCCTCCAAGGCAGGAAGGAAAGCCATGTCTACAGCGGGCGTTTTGCAGTTAGAGAAGGGCAGAAATGACATATGAGCCCTCTCCGAAAATGGCGACGGAAACCTCGAAATCGCGGATACACTTCCGGTTTCCTAGACCCTTCTCGGAACCTGTTCAAAAGTGAGAAACATCTGAATAACATCCAAAAAACGGATGGTTCCGATGATGTGCCACAGGCGTACTATATATAGAGAGAGGGGGGAGGGGGGAGCAGTGTTTCTCAGCCTTTCTAATGCCGCAACCCCTTAATACAGTTCAGCATGTTGTAGTGACCCTCAACCATAAAATTCTTTTTGTTGTTACTTCATAACTGTAATTTTGCTACTGTTATGAATCGTAATGTAAATATCTGATATGCAGTGTGTATTTTCATAGTCATAAATTGAACATAATTAAAGTCTAGTGATTAATCACAAAAACAATGTATTTGGGGGAGGATGGAGAATGGATGATGGGATTTGCAGTACCTTCACTTGATTCAGCTCTGACTTCCACAGCCAAGACTCCCACAAATGACACATCTGGACCAAACTTGGCACACAGAACTGCCATGACCAACAAAAAAATACTGGAGGGATTTGGGAGGAATTGATAGTGATTTAGGGGAGATGTAGTTCACATACATCTGGGGAGCACTCTGAATCCAAACTACCATGGATCTGAATCAAACTTGGTACCATTACTCAATATACCCAAATTTGAACACTGGTGGAGTTGCACAGGTGGGGGTTGATTTTGTCATTTGGGAGTTGTAGTTGCTTGGATTTATAGTTCACTCCACCAATGATGGAATTGAGCCAAACTTGGCACACAGAACTCTCATGACCAACATAAAATATTGGAGGTGTTTAGAAGGAATTGACAGGGATTTAGAAGAGATGTAGTTCACCTACATCTGGAGAGCACTATGAACCTAAACAACTCCTAAACAACAACTCCTGCCCTCATCCTCCTGGGGGACCATGTCTCCCAGCGGCGGCACATCCTCCTCCTGAGGTGAAGGTGAGGCAGAGGAGGCGGCGGGGAAGGAGGAGGCCGGTTAGGCCCTCGGAGGAGGTGGCGGCGGCAACATGGTGGCTCCCCTCTTCATGCAGCTGCTTCTTCTCTGTTGGGACTCAGAGCAAGGTCATGGTGCTAAGTTCTGCTAACCGCCGCTGTGCAAGCAGGTCTGGGAGGGCCCTCTATCGCCCTCCTGGGCAATGCTCATGGTATGCCCACGTGCTCCTTTCTTCCTGAAGGATCACCTGGCCTGCCTGAGCCTGTGCCCCTTGTGCTCTACACAAATGCATAATTCGCCTAATGCTTCAGCTGCCCCTGGATGGAGACTGTGGCATTTCAGATGTTGTTGCCACAATCTCTAACCATTGGCTAAGATAAATGTCACTAATGGTAACTGTAATCCAATAACATTGCAAGGGTCACAGATTATCAAGAGCAGCATTGAAAAGAAACACTGGATTTATGGCATGCAGCACACAAACAGGCATTGCAGTTGGACTGTCATCTTTGATGATGGTTCCTATTGCACTTTGCATCCTGCTGTTGTCTGGTTGCAGAAGAAAATAGGTGGGTTGTATCCTTTTTACCAACATCCTACTGTACTTGCTCTGCACATGTACATTGCATCACTAAAGGGTAAGACTATAGTTTTAAGATGAGACATTCTGCACAAATTATGAAAACTTATGCTGAAGGGAGGAATTGTCCTCAGGCCTGCCACTTTCCCAACAGGATGGCTCAGCATATCAAGACAGCTTCCCTTATCAAGAATTAGACATTTTGCAGATATTTTTCATACCTATAGATTATAGAACAAGGAAAATTATATTTGGAGTGGCAGAACTACATAATATTTTAAATAGTTACACTGAGCTCAAGGGTTCCTGTCTTTCTGGTTCTCATACACATGTTTTCAAAGATGTATAATTTGTTGCTTTGAAAATATTTTCACTTTTCAAAACACAGGTACTTTGAGATTTCTCTAGGGGTGTCATCGGGTATTACGTTAAGCGCATACAAGTAGAGTTTTCCTAGAAATAATTCAGCAAAATAAGTGATCCTGAAAATATACAATAAATTAATGGAAAAATATACAGATTGTTTTTTGCTTCTGCTGACAAAGATTCTGGAAATCCTTAGGGAAGTAATAATGTATTACATTTGATGCTAGCAGTTAGCATAGTTTATATACAGGCATGTGGTGTGATTTCTATGTTAGAAAGTGAGTGTAGATAATGTATTCTCTCTTTAGATCTGGAAATTGTTTCTAGGGATGTTTTTTCTTGTCTGAGAGATGATGACCAATGAACCTTGCTTCATAAATCAGATAGAATATGCCAAAAAGAGCATATGTCTGTGTCAAATTCTGAACTCAAGTTGGTTTTTATCTAGTGTCCACAGCTGTTCATCATTATAGGATCAGGACCAAGACATCAGATCAAGGAGGAAGTGGCGTCTGGGAGTAAAGATGGTGGTGGTCAGAGATCAAGAAATATAGGGGGGATGAATTCAAGGATTAATAAAGGTTAACTGTTCTTCATTCATGTGCTTGCAAAAGTATACATTATTAGATTACAACAAACAAAAACTGCAGCCATAGATGAGTACATGATAAACTTGATTCAAAAGATTTCCTTTTGAGTGAAAATTCAGTATAATTTGTTTAAATTATTTATTTAAAATTCTCCGAGGGCCCTTCCACACAGCCCTATATCCCAGAATATCAAGGCAGAAAATTCCACATTATCTGAGTGTGGACTCAGATAACCCAGTTCAAAGCAGATATTGTGGGATTTTTTGCCTTGATATTCTGGGATATAGGGCTGTGTGGTAGGGCCCCCACTTTCAACAATGAGGGATTTGTGAGGTTATGGAACTCATAGCTGGTCCCTAGTGTGCATTTATGTGCATGTGTGGTGTTTGTGTTTGGAACTAAGATCTCCAAAGTCTTAGTACAACAGTCAAATAACAACAGCGGCGGTTAGCAGAACTTAGCACCATGACCTTGCTCTGAGTCCCAACAGAGAAGAAGCAGCTGCATGAAGAGGGGGTGTCTCAGCTGGCATCATTTGGTGCCATTTTGCCTACCTAATGTTGACTTTTCACAGAGCACTTTTTCATCACAAAATACAAAAATCTTCATTTCTGACAAATAACATTCTGCGGTTATGAATGTATCTTAAATAAACTACTTAAAGATAATTTACCAAGTCTATCCTCAGAATTCTTTTATTTATAAACACCAGCCTGGAAATTCAATATGTTTATGTAGAGAACAATAGGTGAAAAATTACCATGGATTTCTTGTAGCAGTCCTCCATTTCTTATCTGCAAAACATCTGGTGAACCAAGCTGATCTTCTTGCAGAGGGAAAAATGTTCTGACATTTTATGCCAGAGAATCCAGACGGAGCCATCTTTGTTGACTGTATGGGGTTGTCATCTTGTGTGAAACATACTGCAATAAATGTGCAGAACAGCCTTCCAAACACAAATAAAGCATCTGATTTTTAACCTTTAAGGAATATTCAATTTATATCAGACAAAGGTTGTGCTCAGCCATTCCAACAGATGAAAACAATGTGTGCTTTGTCTTCAGAGATGGGTAACTGGAACAAGAAACTTAGGCCCCTTCAACACTGCTGCATAAAATGCAGATTATCTACTTCGAACTGGATTATATGGCGGTGTAGACTCAGATAATCCAGTTTAAAGCAGATAATGTGGACTATCTGCCTTGATAACTTGGATTATATGGTAGTGGAGAAGGGGCCCAAAATCATTCGATCTTTTCCATCTAAGAATTGCAATTTTGGCTTTAGTGACCAATAATCTGAACAGCCTGATATTTCAGTATTAGTGATTTATTTGTTTATTTACATAAAAGGAATTTTATATATGTGCAATGAAATATATCTAATTATATCTAATTATAATATAGGTTTTGAATAGGTTTATTAATGTTAGTACATGGCAAGCACAGGCCAGCCTTAGCTACAGCTGCTTGGTTGATGCTTTGCCATAATAACAAAGCCTGCAGTAGAAATGTATCAACTTCAGCAAAGCTAGGGAGAGAAAAGGGCAGAGCTAACTTCTAACAGAGGAGTGGGCATTTTAAAATATTAGTCAGTCTTTAGCCGGGTGAGTTAAAGGAAAGGTTGGTTCTGGCTAAGTTCTGGCTAATATTTTTTTGTTCAATTTCTTAAACAAAGAATTGTGTCAAGTTACTGAAGTGAAGATTTATTTCAAGGAAGATGTCTGAAGATCATTTGGAACAGGATTCGGTTTATGGTAGGTTACACATATTACAGTGTCATATACAAAACATTTTAAAAGTGAAACCTCTCTCATACAAGCTTCACTCAAGTCACTTTCGTACAAGCCTGGTAATTCGCTCATTCAAGCCTCATACCAGTTATTCTCTCAAGTCTCTCTCTCTCTCTCTCACACACACACACAAAGTGCTCAGCCACACACACCACCACTACCACTATCCTATTCTCCTCTTTGCCCTATTTTATTTGTTGGATGTTCATTCTATTACATTTATTTGTTTAGTTCGTATGTATGTATAGTATATCCTTTAAATTTCAACGTTTAAAAATATTTTTACTAATTTTAAAAACTTTTAAGTCTTCTTAGAATAGTTGAGTTAAAATGCAATTTTAGTATTTTCTCTAACCTGGTGGTAATGTCTCATTATTGTTTGATGTCAATGTTTAATGTGTGTTTTCCCCCCTTTTTTTCAATTTATAGTATGTTTTATTTATTAGTTGATTGTATTATACAGCATTGAATATTTGCTATTATATGTTGTTGGCTGCCCTGAGTCCCCACTGGGGAGATAGGGCAGGATACAAATAAAAATTATTGTTTATTATTATTACAATATTCTTCATCTTTGCTGACATCAGACTAATGGCGCATCAACAATGTAGAATTAATACAGTCTGACACCATGTTAATTTCTTTGACTCAAAGATATGGAATCATGATAGTTAGATATAGCTTTATAAGGACTTAAGTCTTATCTCCCTCATTGAACTATAAATTCCAAGACTCTATAGCATTGAGCTATGGCAGTTAAAGTGATGTAGAACTCCATTAATTCTGCAATGTAGACAGACCCTTCGGTTGGATCTACACTGTTTGATATCTCAGACTTGGTCCCAGATTTTCTGCTTTGAACTGGATTACGAGTCTCCACTGCCATATAATCTGGGATAAGAAGATAATCTGGGATCAGATCCTGGGATATAGAGTTCTGCAGAAGGGGCCTTAGTTGAATTTGAGTAGACTGGAGTAAGGATTTTAATACCACTGTTCTTCTTGGAGAGAGACTCATAAAATTCTTGTCTAGTTTTTAAACTGATATATTCCCCAAACAGAGACGCAAGAGCAGGAACTGTCTTGCTCCAAATTTTGGTAAACTTTGTTGTGTCCATGTATGCTTTGTAAATCCTGCTGAAGCTGGATCCTATATGGTAATTATTTTTATGTCACGAAAATATACATGGGACAAAAGAAGTTTATGCATATTTGAGAGAATATGGAGTTTGCACTGAATGTGATCTATAGACACATTGAGAGACACTTTTGATTGAGATATTGAAGAAAATGAGAAGTAAAAATGTTAATTGGGATAGTAAATACAATATTCTTTGTTGCAGCTTTGTTGCAAAAGCGTTGCTTATATTTACAAGATAGTGAGTCCGATTTACTACTTGAGACTTACTTCTGAGTAAGCAGCATAGAAATGTATTAAATGTCACCAATACATTTATGTTAGCTTGAGAAAAAGCATCTTAGTGAGTTTATATATATAAAGCCTTTAAGAATATTTTGATCCATGTATATGATTGACCTATTTTATTCTATTTTTATGCTGGACAAAATAAATTGCATCTAAGTCTCATTAGAATAATATATCAGCATATTCACATGCAATTGGTTCTAGCTGAGTAGGTTAATCTTGTAACAGATAATGCTTATACAGCATGAGCCAAAGTTTCAAAAAAGCTGTAACAAATTATATTAAAGATGTTGCAGAAATAAAGTAGGGAGTTTTTAATACATACAGTATATAGAAGACTAGTAGCTTGGCCTTTAACTGAATAGAAATATTATTGGTATTGATAGTCGTCCATGAATCACCACAATTGTCTTCATCTGTGGAACCTTACATAAAAAAACACTCAACAACTATTTATTACCAAAAGCCAAATATTTGAGGCAATTCTTGGGAGAGATGGTGCTTTAAACACACACCTCAATAGCTTCAGCAGCTTCTTGATCCATCAAAAGATCATATAAGAAAAATGAGTCACAGGCAGCTAATTCTTCTCTACGTGTGTATAAAGCATTTTAAGAACTGTATGAAACATTTGTTTTTGAGTGTCATTGTCTCAGTTTAAGGGGGAAATGACATCTTTGATGGTTCTACTGACCTGAAGATAAACATTATATAAGGACTTTATTTATTACAAATGATTTTTTTTTAAAAAATGCCTCATGTTGCATCAGAACTAAAGTAAGTGGGAGTGGTTGCTCTTCTACAATAGAACCAACCAAAGGAAAGTATACCAAATCTTAAGCACAATTGTATTCGTCAATATTGAATATATAAAGCACAATATAAAGTAATATTTCATTCAGCATAATGTATATAGTTCTGCACAAATATAAAATATGATGTTCAATACAACAATATTTCGTTCAGTACAATGTAGATAGTTCAGCACAAATGCAAAATATAATGTTAGATACTAACTCATGCCTTGAAGTTCAAAACAGTCCGGGGATTACTCCCAAATTATATCCAAAATTTACAGTCCCATGTAAGAGCACCAAAATAAAGTACCAGTTCATTTAGTGAATTTCACAGTCCATAAACAGTCCATGAAGGGTAATATAATAGTCCAAAATAATCCACAATGACTCAATGGGTGCTCTGCGCGGTCGACGATTGTGTAAATACCCGCGCCAAACTGTTTCACTCTTTGGAGCTTCTTCCAAGACTGGGGACTAGCCTGTGAGGCTTCGGTGTTTAGCAGATATGTGGCGTTCCAATGACGCGCTGTAATCTAAATGATATATAATAACATATGTAAATATTACAACAAATTCTCCAGAGAGAAACCACATAGGAGGAATCATATTACATACCTTCACAATTTCATGTAAATCATAAAGAGGCACAATGCCTTCTTGGGTCAAATCATGGACACCAAATAAGGGGCAGAGAGACCTTATTAACAATAACAGCTTGGATCAAAACCTGAGTGCCTGCCGCTGTGAATCATACCAGAAGCTCATTAATTGTCAGCTTATCGTTGAGGCCGTTGGGCGACTTGCTTCCGAGACGGATTATCCATTTGCATTCCAGCTGTAATAATCTACATTTGATGTCCATGTGGGGTCTGGCTTCGACTCTGTCAAGAACCATAACTGAAAATGCTTCGTGGTGATGTTTTTTCTTTATGAAGTGAGAATACAGTATGGAGCTATCGTTTTTGGTCTTAAAGTGTGATCTATGCTCCTGTATTCTAGTCCGGAGTTCCCTCCCCAATTCAACAACATAAAGTTCTCCACAATTACAGATCAAACAATAGGTAATATTCTTCGTGCCACAAATGGACCATGTCCTGATCTTAAATTTATGTTGGTTATATGGACTAGTGATATATTCCTCAGTATTGATCAATTTGCAGATGGAACAATGGCCACATTTACTAGTATGAGTTCTTATAGAAGTATTTCTTTGTTTATAGGTGTGGTCTGAGTGTATAATCAAATTTTTTATATTGGCCGTCCGTTTATAAACAATTAACGGTGGTTTTTCCAGGCCGGGAAAAACCCTCATACAGACCATTCCCGGCCTGGAAAAACCACCGTTAACCAGACTAGCTCAATGCAGCCATTTTCTCTTTCATTTATGGAAGGGGTGGGCAACTGCTGGGGGTTGGAGAGCTAAATTTATTCCCCTGTGGAACCTTGGAGGCTGTATTCTTCTTCCACATTCCCATCCCAGATTTTATTTTGTTTTACATTTTTTAAAATTAAACTCCAGGGACACAGCCCCTTGCTACTTTTCAGTCATCAGACATACAACCTCCCCCTGGCTTTTACTTAGCCATTTTTCTTTCCAAGATTCACTTCCTTTTTCTCTCTCTCCCCCCAACCCTCTCACCCTTCTCCTTCCCCTCTGTTTTCTTCTCCTGTCCTTATCTCAGAAAAAGGTTAGTCTAGGACCATTCTCTTATGTAAAAAGCCACCAACAGTGAATCTTATTCCTAGTGGCATTGATTATTATTCTTTAACCAAGGCAGGCAAGTAGGTGTTCTCAACCTATGGTTACTCAGGTGTTTTGGCCTACAACTCCCAGAAATCTCAGCCAGTTTACCAACTCTTAGGATTTCTGGGAGTTAAAGGCCAAAACATATGAAAGCCAATAGGTTGAGAACCACTGGGCTATGGGAAGTGGCAGCTTCATTACCCCCTCCCTCCATTTTAGGCAGTGAATAATGGAATTAGATATGTGGCTGAGCTATGTCACTTTGCTTTCTTCAGTAGCTGGTGCTAGTGGCAGATTTTTTTCCCTTTGGCATGTAGGGAAGAGTGTAGTTAGGCAGATTATGTGGCTGTGATAATGCAATTTTTAGTAGCATATTGTGCTAGGCAGAACATTTGCCACTGTGTTTCAGAAAATGCAATTATTATGTTTGGGTGGGCAAACAAAAAGGCCTTGGGACATATCAGACTTCTGGGTCGCCCTTCCTCTCCCTGATTTATAGTAATAAAACTTTTTCACTAAACAAAATATGCAACAAAGAAACAACACAATGGGTAGAATAATTGGTAAGATAAATCATACACACCAATGCAAGCATGCATATTTAGTGTGTCCATTGTAAGATGTTGGTATAGTATTTAAAGCAGTATAATGCATAATAGCTTTGAGTAGACTGTACTTATTTGCCTCGTGTAGAATGCCACTGTGATAAACAATGTTAGTTCATACAATCAGACATCCATTGCAACAGTTATGGATATAGCTTTAGGCTACGGAGGTTCAAATATATATATATATTTTTTTTAAAAAAATCTACAGTATTCCATTTGGAGAAGTGCACATTATTAAACTGACTTGGAAATGCTTTGTGCTTCATATGCATATCTAAACAGGACCTGATTTTGCAGAACATTTGAAGATGATGCATACTCTCCATATAATGCCATAGATAGATAGATAGATAGATAGATAGATAGATAGACAGACATTGTAATGAAACTGTGTAGTGTTGAAACTTTTAATGTTCTTTTGACTTAGCAAGCCAAGCTACTCTGCAGATGAGGATGTCTGAAGGTATTCAGGAGTCAATGGAAACTGGGTATAATGTAGAAGGGCTTCTGAAGGCAAAAGTCAGTAAGATATAAAACCATAATGACAACCTTATTGGAATTTTGGCAATTCTATCTTGACCCTGAATGCTGCTATAGGTCATCTTAATATTGGGTTGTTGTAGGTTTTTCGGGCTATATGGCCATGTTGTAGAAGGATTCTCTCGTGACATTTTGTCTGCATCTGTGGCTGGCATCCTCAGAGGTTGTGAGGTCTGTTAGAAACTCACACTAGCTTTGTCATCCTGAGGAGTGTGAGTTTCCAACAGACCTCACAACTTCTGAAGATGCTGGCCACAGATGTAGGGGAAATGTCAGGAGAGAATGTTTCTAGAACATGGCCATACAGTCCAAAAAACCTACAACAGCCCAGTGATTCCGACCATGAAAGCCTTCGACAATACATCGAAAATCTTACTATTATTCTATTTTATGCATTTTTACAATGTTTGTTTTTATAGAGCTTATATGTTTGTTTGTATAATTGTTTTAAATATTGATTTTCTTTTTGTCTTGCAATTTTTGAGTTTACAATGATATTATTTTATACTGGTTTTGATTTATGGATTTTTAAAAAAATCTAAGTCATTGAATGCTTGCCCTTTTTTGCATAGAAGCTGCCCTGAGTCTACTAATAAATAAAGTATATTATTATTATTATCTGCATAAAACTAGTTCTTCAGAACTTTTATTTTGACATCCTTTTTAACTATATGCAACTACTCATGAGGATTCCCGTCTGAGTGCAAACTAACTGCACACAGGAAAATGAGATGGAGAACTAATGTAAACTAGAAATCAAAGCAGATTAGGTGGGAGTGGATGAAAAGGGCACACATAATGATGTTTTTAAGGGCAGTCTATTCCTTATGAGAGAGGACTATTCTTAGTGCTAAGTAACAACAGAAAATGACCCCCACCCCCTTTTCATCTTCTACTGAGAGAAAAGAACCATTTTCTCTTTTCTTATACCTGTTGTGCTGTGTTTATAAGCTATCTCAATGCTGTTCACAAATGAAACCATTGTATTCATACATTTATGTAATTAACAGAGAACTATTTTATTATAATTATGTAGACACCTAAAGCTTAATGGAGCCATCACTGTTTTAGGCAGGTTACTGTGAAATTTAATTTACACTAATCTGCTAGGCTGATAGCTGTATAATAATCAATGTGCAATGAAGGGAAGTAATGTAGATTTTTAAAGAAAGAAAGCTAAAAGTAAATAGCCTTGAACATTGTGTGTGTGTATATGTGCGTGTGCAGACACATATACAGAGTTCAAAAAGCACATGCATGTGGGTGTGGGTGTGTTTATGAGTGACCTAATTTTTCAATCTTTTTTACATCACCTGAGGACAAAGATCTATTGCATAATATGGCTACAGATCAGAAAATTCATCTTCATCAGAATTGTAGGACTAGGGGACAAATGACTTTAACCTTTGCTAAGGTCATCCTATTAATTCATGAACATTTTTTTTACTATGGGTTTTATTTCATAGTTAAAGTACTTTCTTCCATGAAGCCCAGCTTTTGTCAGCACAGGACTTAGGACCCTTCTATATAGCCTCATAATTTGGGACAAAGAAGGGAGGCAAAATAGCACAGTACCTGAAAACAAGTCCAAACATGGAGCTGTCACTCCCGGCAAACATTCCCCTGGCATCTTGAAATATTTGTTTGTGGCAGATTTTAGAAATCTGCAAAACTCACGTGGGACATTCGCCACAAGTTTTCCTTAAACTTTTTAATTGACTCCCCAAGAAGTGCTGGATCTCATAAGCGCTGATGCAGATATACAAATGTGCACACAAGCAAATTTCTTGTCATCATTTCTCCTCACCCTCCTTCTGTCTTTATGTTTTCCCCGTTGAACCCCTCTTCCCTTTGGAGTTACTTGTCTGTCATGCTGGTGCCAACTGTGTAAATTCAAGCTCTGTTTAATTTCATAAATGTGAGAACAAAGGAATGGTTGCAGAGAGTTCATGGGAACGGCTCTCCATTTGTGCGTCCATTAGGCCACCTTTTGTGTCCATGTCTCCAGTCCGTGGCTCCAGTCCTCATCAGCTGTTTTGGAATTTTAAAATGTGCATATGTACTGGAGAAGCCCCCACCAGCATATCACAACAAAGTCCCATTTTTTTGAGTGTAGGAATGTACAGTGATAGCCAATGATGTGAATATGCATATTTTTCATCCAACCTTGGATTTTAAGCACACCTTTTTAACCTGTGTTTTTCCCCTAGTTTCTCTCAGATTTTAGGGCCTGTGTAGAAGAGCTCTTAATTTACTAATTTAGGATTTCTTTTAGTTTGCTATTCAAGAATTGAACAAGCTACCTGTTAGCTACTGATTCATGTGAAAAGTGTAGTGGTCATTTTAAATGAATATTTTAGCTGCTTTTACTGAAGCCTGCTTGGAGATCTTGTGATACAAATCTATGAGTCAGTGGGGTATCTCTTGCAAAAAAAAGCAATCACATTTCCTGATTATATATAGAGAATCAAAGAGATGGGACTCAGATCATGGCTCCTCTTTTAAGAGAGCTTGAAACAAAGTGATCTTTCAGCTTGTTCAGTTTCAAACTATCTAGGGCATGAAAGATACAAATTAGCCCTTTCAATTCATCCCCAAATAGACTTGGAATCCAGTGGAGTAATTCAGCATTTCTGTTCAGCATATGTTACATGTCCCAGTGGCATGCCTAGCTGACATATCCTACAGCACCTGGTTTCCAAGCAGTGTTCAAAGGCAGTCCCGTGTGAGCATTACTAGGGTAGAGAAAACTGTAATCATTCTTTCCCTTTTAGAAAAGACACAACTGGCACAACAGTGTCAGCTGGTAGAAGGCACCTCATGTCACAGATGCTGCTTATACATCTGGTGGGATCACTCATTCCAACAAGACCCTCTAATGAAAATCTGAGCCTTATGGGAAAATGCAACACCGTAATAAAAACATATGATCAATCAAAACAGTTGAACAACACCTACCCATACAACATCCATCTAATCTGGGCTGACCTTTAGCTTTCATTCAGTCTGTTACTACCTTTTTCCAGAATTTGCTTCTGTTGAATGGAAGGAAAAAGAGTTGAGTTTCAGCATAATCTTAGTATCTTATTCTAAATATCCAAATGAATATGCAAAATATACTTGAAACTATTAGAGAACTCTCTAAGAGTTTTATATACATTTTACGCTGAATGAGCAAACAGTATGGAGCTCTACAAAGCCAAGGCCCAGGAGGAAACTATGAATAGAATTACTAGAACATAGTGCATTCAAAATACCCAGTTTAGGCTACTTTTACACAGCCATTTAAACCAAGGTGTGAATTAAAGAGACACAGCTTCCTGTAGTACATCTACACAAGTGGTTCTCAACTGTGGGTCCCCAGATGTTTTGGTCTTCGACTCCCAGAAATCCTAACAGCTGGTAAACTGGCTGGGATTTCTGGGAGTTTTAGGTCAAAACACCTGGGGACCCACAGGTTGAGAACCACTGGTCTACACAGTCACCCCATGAAGCAGTTGGAAACTGGTTGTGGGTGGGCACAATGATCCACTGATTGTGGATCAATCAATTTTTCTCTAACTCACCTGATAGGACTGGCTGATAAGAAGCTTTTCTTATGAGAAGTAGCCTGTCCAGTGAGAATCAGAATGGGAAACAAAGAAAGGGAAAGTGAGCATTCCCATGAAAATGCTGTGGTTTTCTCTCTGTGGGAGATGTTTACCTTCTGGCTGAAGGGTATATCTGATTTCTTTCTCCAAATGCTTCAGGGCTAGCCCTATTCTCACAGATGCTCCACATTTTGATCTCAGGTTCCTGCTTTACATGGGATATACACTGACTTCAGCAGATTTATGGTTTGATCTTAAATTTCGGGTGTTTTTAAAATGCTGTTTCTGGATGCACATTGCAATGTGCATCGGGGGAGGGGGGCATCCAGACCTCGAGCTGGCTTCAAACTGCATTTTAGTACCTATGTAGAAGGGTCCTGAGACAGACAACCATAACTAGTAGTATTCAAAATTGTTGATAGGTTCATAATTAATTTATTTTGTCATAATTATTTTATTGGTCATTGCACCATGTTACTATTAGTGTCTACCTACAAAGAAACAGATCAGGTTCATGTTCTGCTATTTATTGCATTAACTATTGTGTCTCTTTTCCAGGCAGTTTAGGAGAAGAGCTGACAACAGAATCTACCACTTCCCAGCAGGAGGAGCATGCAGAGGCCAGTACATCAGGGCAGGCTAAGGAAAAGTGAAGTGTTCCATCCCTTTTACAATTTAGACATGAGAGAGATGGGCTCTTCATAAGCAACAACTGAGAACACAGTATAAAAGGTTCTTAAGTTTGCAGTACTTTTGCTAGAAGCAATGTCTCACTTTGTGGTGAAACTCTGGATGCTTTGGATTATTCGGCTGTGTTGACTCTGGATAGTATCATGACTTCTGTATTGGATTTTGTTTTTACCCTTGGATACAGTAATATCTGACCTGACTGGCTTTGTTGGCTTTGGAACTCTCTTATAGTAATCACAGTTTTGGAACTGGAATTCAGATCTTTTATTACTTTCAGTGGTTGTTGTGTATTTTAACTCTAAGCCCCAAGGACTTAGCTTTGGACTGTTTGTATGTTATATTCAAGACTGTGTTAGAATAATGTTTTAACAGTTTAATCAGGACTGGGACGAACACAACACATAAAGCCTCTCTTATGAGGTAAGTGCTTACTAAGTGATGCTGGATCAGGACCAACATTGCAATAACAGACCTGCCCTCCTTCCGGAGGGCCTGCAAGAGTAACCTCTTCCCGCAGGCGTTCAATTTGTAATGGCCCTGCCTAGTCACCTCCTCTGTTTCTAGTTATAAATTGTTTTAATGTATTTTTAACTGCTGTGCTATGAATGTTTATGTATGTGCTGTGAACCACCATGAGTCAATGGCAATGGTGGTATATAAGTTTGAAATAATAAATAAATAAAATAAAATAAGCCCTTTCAAGATTGGACTCGTAACAGAGGTTAAGTGGTATGGGATCATGTCAAAAGCCACAGTAAGACACTTCATCACTGGGCTTAAGACATGTTAGTGGTGCTGGCGTAGGTCTTCATTACAATAAGGTCTCTCAAGATCAGGCCCTACCACAGCATGCTTTTCAGCCATGATGAGACAAGACTTTTATTTGCTCAGAATCAGCTACCCTTCATTGCTAAAGGCGCTGTCAGGAAAAAATACACTTTAATATGTATTTATTTATTTCCTTCTTTCCCTTGTTTAGTTCCCCCTCTGCTGCATAGGCATGTAGCCATGGCTTTTATCTCTCAGCAAGAAAAGATTTAATGTTATTGCTGCTGCTCCTGTTCTTCTTTCCCCTTCTCTCTACCCACCTCCACCACTGTAGTTATGGCTTTTATTCCTTAGCTTTCTCCTCTTCAACCAGCTGGCTTCCCAGTGTCTCTGTTGCCTAACAACAAACAATAAACAGTGCTTGGATGTTCAGGAGTCCTACTGAGGTCCTGATGGAACCTGGAGTGTGAAACAGTGTTGGCAACAGCATGTAATCTCCCTACAGTGTCTAAAATGAGTTCAGTTCCAGTCCCAGGCCTGTTGAAGCTCAAATGGATCTAGACAATAAATGTCATATAATTCAGTCTATTTTTAGAAACTTTCCCAAAACTGAGATTTGCAATTCGCGAGATTCAGAGCTAAGTTCTTCAAAGTGAATTGGACCACTCCTCTTGAAGTCATTAATTAAGCACTTAGCCAATAAGTATTCCCTAGCGTATGTTACCAAACCACAAGGGCAAAGATGAAGCAAAGAGCCCTGTCCTATTTCAGGTCACAAGTTATAAACATATGTTTGTCATTCCCAGTTGAAAAGGCTTCTATCTACAGACATGTCTCATCAAATGGCATGTGTTCTCCCCTTGCTCCCCTGTTCAAAACCAAATTCATTTCCATCAATATTTATCATCTGTAATATTGGATATATATTTATACACAGTTTGTATACATTTGACTAAAGTGCTTTGTTATCCCTTTTCAAATATCTGCATTTTGAACACTTGATGGAGTGGGTGGTAAACCACACTATAGGCTCAGAAATACAAGTGGAGCATTCCTTATCTGGAATTCCAAATATTTCAAAATCTGAAACTGTCCACATGGTGATAGGGACAGTGACACTGTTGTTTTCAGATGGTTCAGTGTAGATGAAGTTGGTTTCCTGCATAGAATTGTTTAAAAGCATTGCATATAAAATGACCTTCAGAATATGTATATAAAGTGTATAACATCAATTTTTTTCATGCTTGGACTTGAGCCCCATCTCTGATTTACATTTATGCAAATGCAGGTATTCCAAAATCTGAAATCCAAAACACTTCTGATCCCAAGCATTTTGATAATAGATATTCAAATTGTATAGGCATCAAAACTGTGTTGCCTTTTCTGTTCAGTCTGGAAGGTACACATAGAATTTTTCACTAATTCTCTAACAATGCCTTAAAGGTTGCATTTCATATTCCTTGTTTGTGTATAAGAATAAATAGATTTCCATATTGAAAGAATATAAGGAAAAATTCTGGATCAGAATAAAGACCTATATCTAGTTCAATATTTTGTTCCCACAAGTTCAGCCAGGATGCTTAAGTAAATTCAATAATACACACCTTTCAGAATGCTATTAGGATTGGGGAAGATTTAGAAGCAGTTGACATGACATCCTAAAATTACTTAATTTGACCTATTGGGCATATGCTGCCATGCCTACCTCTTTTGCATTTTCTTGATAGTTGCCCTTTCCAACTGTGACATAGAGGGAAAATGCCATATTTACAAGGCATAAGAAGAGTTCAACGGCAGGTAGCCTAGCCTTCAAGGTGCTCTACTGGCGTGAGACTCATGATTGAAATGCACTTTACAAGCCACGGAACAACTGAATAGCCAAGTGTGCTTATTAATAATGTATTTAAAAATCATACCTTGGATGAAGAAAGCACTATGTGTGGGTTGTACATATACGACAGTATTTATATTATTCTTTATGGCTAACCTTTTGGTCTCTGTTAGCTATTGTATTAGGTCACTGATAAAGAGTTTGGAGAAATAATAGAAATTATGATTGTACTATTATTTATATCATGGGGGTGGGACGGGACTGATTCAGAGGCTTTTAAAAATGCCTTCATGGGAAAGGAATTCACAGTAAATGTACTAATTTCAAAGCAACTTTTTCTGAAAGAAGAATTTAGCTAAACTTGTTCTTTGAAAGTAGTCTCCCATTTCGAAACAACTAAAGTAATGGTACATACTAGGGCTGTTTCCGAATTTTGGATACTTCCGAATTTCAGAAGTTTTTTGCCCACTTCCGACTTTTGAAGCAATTTCGAGAACAGCCCTCCCAACAGGAATTCCGAATTCCAAATTTTGGATGTAGTTTCCAAATTTTCTTGCTGATTGCTCATTTGCTGATGGCTAACAGCTGATTCTCCCTTCTGCTGATTTTTTGGGCCATTTTTGAAGGTGGACGCCATTTTTGAAGACTTCCGAAGACTTCCGAATTTCAGAAATACTTCCGAATCAATTCTGAAAAAAAATTCAAAAAAATCGGAAGTCAATCACATCTGAGTTTTGAATGAAATCAACACCCGATTCCGAAATTGAAGCATTTTTTTGCCTTCGGAAACAACCCTAGTACATACTTATGATGAGGGATTGGAGTTGGAATGGAAAATGAATCCAGTGTCACTTAACAATTATGCCCTTCTTGTTTGTGAGCAGTTTTTTCCTTTTAAACAATAACTGGCTAGTAACTGAAAAGCTTATTCTCTGACAAACACTGTCCGAATGTATGTACCTTCTGATTCCATAGTAGCTCATTTGCCATGGATACATTTTGCCAGCCCTTAGAGTTTTAAATAATTTTAAGTGCTATCAGTTCTGCATGTTTTATTATTTGAAGTGAGTTCATAATATTAACCAGTTGTACACAGGACACTATGAGGTAGGACTTTGTCATTGACTTCATTTTTTATCTCTGAACAAGCACTATTTCCCAAGATCTCTACATTTGATATGGGTGTCTACAGTTGATCCCTATTTCTGAGTAGCTGCTGACCAAGTTGGATCAAGATCTGAAACAAGGTCCAAAAGTATCCAAGGGTGAATGTTTACATAAAAGAATTTATGCGATTGAGATCCCTTGTCAGGTGGCTATCTCAATTATTTGCAGTCCTTTTACCTGAGTTCACACACGCTCACACATAAGGAGTAAGGTTATATGGAAGTGCAACTGCACTGAATTCCGGTTTATAGGTAGTTATAGTTTGTAGATATCAATGACAAGAGCATGGATGTTGCAGTATGGGGCTAGTGAAAAGACATGATGTTTCCAATAGAACAGCAGCATGATATCACACCACCATCTTTAAGTAAATTGAGAAATGTTGCTAACACATTAATATAGCTATTGTCCATTGGAAACTGCTGAATCATTTGTTACTGTAGCATTCAATATAAATACTGTATCATTCTTGATTTAGTCCTGTCATGTTATTTTTCTTATGCTCTCAAGAGTTTAATTACTATACTTAAAGTGAGCATTTTGGAGCTATCTACAAATCATATGTCTTCATTAATATGCCAGAAATATTACTACAAAATGCCTAGGGTCCTCTTTACCCATTATAATTGAGAAACCCTACGTAAGAACTCCCAGATTCTGCTTACAGCCCATTTCAAATCATTTGCTGATTGGGTCAGTATTATATTGGACCTGATTCAATCTTAATCTTGGTTACAATTTGTAAAGACAGATTGCCAGTTTTCCCATTGACATGCACTAGTTAGTCAAAATGCCTATAATTTTCTTCTTTTTCCCACACATCCCCCAAGCCCCAGTTTCCCTAGTTGCCCCAGAACCACACTGCAGCCATGTTGGCTTTCAGAAATCCTCTAAGTCTGTCTGCCTTTCCCAAGAGAATTCAGTACCAGGCTGGCCAGTTCAAATTGTCAAGGCCGCGGCTGCTACTCCCAGTGATAAGCAGAAACGGTGGAGACCAGAAGTTGGGTAAACTCCTTTGCACAGATGTGGGCACTAATTGGCTCACATACCTTTGCTGCTGAGATCAGCTAAACAGCAGCTGCAGCCCATCATGGGAACCATGACACTCGACGCAACCACGTAGGACAGATCAAAGGGTTAGACTACTATAACCGTTTGGTCTTGGAAAGGCTAATCATCTTGAGCCAACCATCGCAATCCCTAGTCATGGATTCCTGAACGTGCCTTGCGGCCTCCCTGCTCAAGACTTTACCGCCAGCTCGCTGGTTGCTTGGATCTAGCCCATTTGGGCCTCCATTTGCCTTGCTGCTTTGTTCCTGATTGCTACAGAAAGACTTGGCCTTTGTATCCTGCTTGATCCCTGGTTGTTACGGGACTATATTCAACTTGCTGCTACCATTGAACAGTGCTGCTATTTACCGGTGCCACTTTAAAGGCATCTTAGCTTGACTTCTAGCCTCTTTCCTATCACCAGTTATTCTAAATAAACCTGTTGTACCTCAGCTGAATGTGTGGTTTATCAAGGGAGGTTTTCCAAGTGTCCAGGAGGGCGACACACATTGTGCAAACACAATATGTTTTAAAGAGAGAAATAACATGGTCATTTTGCAAACATGGTCATATCGCAGACTTTAGGGGTTTTCAAAACTTTTAAAGAATGTATGAAACCCCTATTTGTTTGCTTTTAAGCACATAGTCTGAGTTGCCAATTGTGAGGATTCACCCATTTTATTCTAGGCCCAAACCAGCATAGTAGTTTGGCATCCATGGTAAAACAGGATAGCCAGGAAAGGGGAGTGGCTTGGATCCTTCTCAGGGAGTGAGTGAGAGAGAGAGTGCTGCCTGGGAGTGGCTCAGAGCTGAGGGGAGGAGCCAAGCTGCTTGAGAGAGGCCATGGCTGGAGTGAGGGGGACAGCCTTAAAATGGCTGACCTCCTTCCTCCGCCAGTGGTCTCAGCATGTGAGGAGGGGCGAGGTGGTCTCTGAGGGCTCCTCATTAGTTTGCGGAGTTCTGCAGGGGGCCATTCTCTCCCCTCTGTTATTTAACATCTACATGCAGCCGCTTGCACAGCTGGTGCGGAGTTATGGGCTGGAGTGTCACCAATATGCGGATGATACCCAGCTCATTCTGAGGATGGAGGGCAGGCCGGGATCCGTCCCAGATAATTTCCAACACTGTCTCGAGGCCGTTACTGGATGGCTGCGAGCCAGTAGGTTGAGGGTGAATCCGGCGAAGACGGAGATCTTGTGGCTGGGCCGCCCGGGTGGGGTGGATGTCCAGCTTCCGACCCTGGATGGTGAGGCGTTATGCCCATCGTCTTCCGTGAAGAGCCTGGGAGTCCACCTGGACTCCCAGCTGACCATGGAGGCCCAGGTCTCTGCGGTCAGCAAGGTGGCCTTTTTCCACCTCCGACAGGCAAGGAGGCTGGCCCCCTATCTCTCCCGGAACGACCTGGCCACGGTGATCCAAGCCACGGTCATCTCAAGACTAGATTACTGCAATGCGCTCTATGTTGGCCTTCCTCTGTCGGCGACCCGGAAGCTCAAGCTGGTGCAGAACATTGCCGCCCGGCTCCTGTCTGGTACCCCAGCAGGCTGCCATATAACACCTGTCTTGCAGGATCTGCACTAGCTGCCAATTGAGCACCGGATCGCCTCCAAAGTGTTGGTTCTTACCTTTAAGGCCTTGCACGGTCTGGGGCCAGCGTATCTGAGGGACCGTCTCACTCCATATTGCCCTTTGAGATCACTACGGTTTGAGGATGCCAACTTTTTGGAGGTACCTTCGGTGAAGCTGGCACGATTGACATCTACCCGTCGGAGGGCGTTCTCTGTCATAGCTCCCACGCTGTGGAACGCCCTCCTGGCCGAAACTCAGGCAATGAAGGACCTGCTCCCGTTCAGACGGGGTTGTAAAACCCACTTGTTTAAGCAGGCCTTTGGCGGGTAGGCTCGCACATTCTTAATTGTGCCACTGCTCCAATTGTGCTACTGTTTATTGTGTTGTTCTGTTTTTAACTGCTTTTACTGTTTTATTGTTCTGTATTTTATTGTGCCTTCGGCTCTTGTAAGCTGCCGCGAGCCTCCGGGAGTCGGCGGCATAGAAACCCGAATAAATAAATAAATAAAAATAAAAAGTGTGGCTTATTTGGCAGTCAATTGTCAGAGCTGCGAGAGAGAGCAGTCGATTGTCAGAGCTGTGAGAGAAAGCAGTCTCTTGACAGAGCTGAGTGTGAGCAGTCGGAGAAGACAGTTGTCTTGTAAACTGACAGGAAAAGTTCTGTGTGAAGCTGACAGGTAGTCAGTCTCAGACTTTTGGAATATCTAGGGCTTAGAGATTAGCTCATATCTCTGGAGAAGCCAGCTATAGGAAAACTCTAGGAAAGAGTTAATAGCTAGGGTGCTTCTGGAAGACTGAGTGTTAGCGCAGGGAACTAACTTGGTTAGTTAGTTGAAGACTACTCAGGTCTAGTTTTATATTAGAGTGAGGGAGTTTTGAACTGTCTAGTTTTGTAATGAAGTTCAAAGAAAGCAAACTTTAGTAACCAACACGCTCTAGTACCATTCTGTATAACCGTTATGCATTTGTGCTTTAAGATCTACTTGTTAACTAAATAAACATCATTGTTGTTAACTTTACAAGAAAGCTTTCAGTGTGCCTCATTACCTCAGAGTGTGCCAGTTCCAGCCTTCCCACTGTCCTAGTCAAAGGGGAGAGATTTTACCTCAGCAAGCCTCATAGTTTACCTTCAGTTTAGGAGCCTAGATCAACTATTATTTTATTAGAAATCCTAAAAACAATTTTTAGCTTGGTGGCAGCATCCCAAGTGGTTAAAGCCTCTCAGTTTATAGCCCAAGTCGTCTCACCAATTCATGCTGCTTTTTCCCTTGTACTGTCCTCATGTTGTTAAGGAACAACTACCTAGATCTCTGGTAGCATCCACAAGCTGAAGATCTAAATCAAAGAACAATCAGATAAACTGCCAGAGCTATGTAAGTTAAAGTACATAAAGTAAAGCAGGCATTAAAAGATGAAATTGACCATTGGATAAGAAAGACAGTGAGCAATGTTCCTCAGGGATGAGCAGGCAAGCAGGTTCAGGGCCAAAGCAGACAAGAGTAGCAGACAGCTAAGTCAAATATCTTCATTACAGGCAGACTTAATTCTCTTACTAGGGGCACCAAAGGTTGTGTTCCAGAGGTATGGGTTAGAAGTCATGTTGACTTGAAAAGTCTAGCAAAACTGAAATGTGATAGTGATAACTGGAACACATCACTGAAAGGCAGCTTGGTTGGACACCAGATAATTACTGAATAGACAGCAATTATCATGCAGGTTAAGAAGTGCTGGCAGCTCAAAAAGTTTAATCAAATAAACCCACAAGCTGGCACTGGCCTTCCTAGTTTTTGAGGCACCGATCTCAATTTCATAAGAGCATTGTCAAAATCCAGAATTGTATTTTTTCTAGATGTTCTGTGCCAACCTATTTGGTGATCAGAGAAAGTATTAGAAATGTCATTGTTGTGTACCATCTTTTTCTTCCCCGAGGTTGCCCGTCTAAGCTTCTTGCATATGTTACAGACACTGGGAGTTGTCCTTGTGTTCTTGTCCTTGGTGCTTGGGTATTGGAGTTTTTCTGTACTGGGTTCTAAACCACCTAAGCATGGTGTCAAACAGTTCTGTCTCATCTCTACTGACAGCCTTTCATCTAATTTGCTGACTATGAGAAATTAGTCACACTTTGACCCTTTCTAACTGTGGAATCTGACTTGCTCCCACTGCCACTAAACTGAGCTCCTACAAGTCTGAGGGACCTTAAACTGGAAGAATGAAATGGGATTAAAAATCCCAGTACCTCAAGTAGAGTCCATCATTGAACTATTTATCCAACAAGGTTTAGTTAATGCGGATTGAAGGAAACCACAAAAGTATGGTAGGACATCCACCAGAAGTTTTTATTTTAATTTTTCCCCTAATAACTCTCTGAGATGCACTGCACCTCATAAGCGTTTGCCAAAGTTGCAGCAGTGATATGAATATACATAGTTCCCTCACTTATTGTGGGGATTCCGTTCCAGGGACCCCCGCAATAAGTGAAAAATCGTGAAGTAGGGATGGCCACCTCTCTCTCCTCCTCCCTACTCTCTCTCTCTCTCTCTCTCTCTCTTTCTCTCTCTCTCTCTCTCACACACACACACACTGGGCATGGGCAGCAGGAAGAGGGCACGGGGCAAAAGTTGGCGGCCAAAAAACGTGAGGCAGGCTCAAAGTGGCCGCTGGCTCAGGCCCTCAAGGGGTTGGAGGGGAGAGGAAGCCCCTCGGCTGAGGGCCCAACAGGGGCTAAAGGAAGAGAAGGCCCAAGTCCTTTCATGAGGGCTAGGAGGGGTGAGAGGCCCTACTAGAGGCCTCGACACAGCCTAAAATCTGCTGGCCCTACCAGGGCTGGCTGGGCCACTGCAAAAAAATATGCTCCCACCACGCAGGGGGCTTCTTGAAAAGCTTTTTAAAGCTGGAGGGAGGGAAGACTGATGAGGGAAAACCTTCCTGTCATGGAGTCTGAAGGATCTTTTTCTTTCCTAACCCTAACCCTTTCCTTCAGAGGAGGCAGAAGAGGAAAAGCCCTTCAAGGTTGGAGAGAGGGAGGACTGACGAGGGAAAACCGCGAGATTATCAGGTGGAGGGCACCCACCGCCACAATGGGCCTTGCCTCTTTTCCCTCCTCTTCAGCCTCCTCCAAAGGAGAGAGAGGAAACGCTGAAGAGGAGGGAGAAGAGACAAAGCCCATTGTGGCGGTGTGCACCCTCCCACCAGCCATAGAATCTGCAAGGGGCTTCTTCTTTCTAGAACCCCCCTGCATGGTGTGAACATTTTCCTGCTGCTTGGGAAGATGAGTCTGGGGTTCCTTCCCCATGCAACAGCTTCCTTCCCCATGCAACAGCTTTGGGTCAATGCAGGCACAGTGCCTGCTTCAACGGAAGGAGTCTTCAACAGCAGTGAATTCTGGGGTCAACGCAGGCACCGTGCCTGCTTCAACAGAAGGAGTCTTCGACAGCAGTGAATTCTGGGGTCAATGCAGGCACCGTGCCTGCTTCAATGGAAGGAGTCTTCAACAGTAGTTAATTCTCAGCGGCAGGAAGCGACCGATGGCAACAGTTTGCTTCAGGGCTTTGGCCTGTTTTTCCATTGGGCCTTCTTTTTTTTTGCAGCGGTGGCGGCCCAGCCAGGGCACTTGCCTCTCCTCTTCTCCCTCCTCCAAAGGAAAGAAAGGAAAGACCCTTCAAGACTGGAGGGAGGGAGGACCGAGGAGGAAAAACTTCCCTAGGAAGGAACCCACAAAATAGTGAGTCCGTGATAAGTGAACCGCGAAACAGCGAGGGAGCACTGCAATAAAATGCTCAGATCCGATTGTCTGTCATCGTATCTCCTTACCCTCACTCCTGGTGCTTCCAGGTTTGCCCTCTTGATACCCATTTCCCTTTGGGGTAATTTGCTACAACACTTTGCTGCCCACTGTGTAATTTCAAGCTCTGATTCCTTTCAGTAATACACAGGAAATGAGAACAAAGGAATAGTTGCACAAAGTCCTCATTGGAATTTCTTTCCTCTTGTGCTTTCATTTTGCCAACGGTGTGTCTGTGGCTTCATCTGTTTACATTCTACTATAAGATGTTTTGGGATTTTTAAATGAGGATAATCACTGGAGCAGTCGACACCAGTGCATGACAAAAAAACAACAACTCTTATTTGGGGTGTGTGTGTGTGTGCTGGGATATTCAGTGTTTTGTAGCAGTGCATTTTTCAAATACCATGCAGTACTGCAATCTAGCACACATTATGGATGTGCACTTTGTTGCCAGCCCCCCCCCCCCTCCCCAACTTTTATCTTTCTTTCTACCTGGTTTTTAGGCCTGTGTAGATGGAGGCTGAAGCAGGTTTGTTTCTTATTTCTATTACTGTCCAAACTACTGTCCTTTGCATGTTTTACTGGGAGTGAAGGCAAAGTACCTGTAGGATGATGAGATTGTATATTTGTATTATTTAATAGACATGCTTCATGATGGGTTAAGTTAAAGCAATGATCAGGAATAAGGATACTAATAATTGCTTATGATATTGATCATTTATATATTTAACTCTCTCGGCATGACTTCATGAATGAAGAGTCTTAGGAAGTGCTCATCCCACGCTTTTTACAAGCGCATTGATGACTTAAAAGGACAATCTGAGATAGGCAAGTTTGGTTGCAGAAAGCACAGCAGAAAGTCTCATTGGGTGATGTTGTTTCCAAGTTGCGGTTCTTTCTGTGTTGTCGTTTCTCTTTGAGACCCATTTGGCGTGTCTTCTCAAAAGAGGTCGCAGCATTGTGGATAGTGCGTCTTCACGCCTCCCAATGTGAGGCCAGGGTGGATCATTGTTGGTGATCAATCTGGCCGAGTCTGAGATGTTGTTTCAGGGAGTCCTTATATCTCTTTTTGGGGGCGCCTCTCTTGCACTGACCCATGGTGAGTTCACCATAGAGTAGTATCTTTGGGAGGTGGTGGTCCTCCATCCTAGAAACATGCCCTGCCCAGCGCAGCTGTGTTCTCAATATCATGGCCCCTATGCTGGTGATCCCTGCTTGCTCAAGGACAGCTACATTCATCACATAGTTGGTCCAGTGTATATTTAGGATTGTGTGAAGACAGCGCTGATGAAAGCATTCAAGGAGTCGTAGGTGTTGGCGATAGGTGACCCATGTTTCAGACCCATAGAGGAGAATAGACAGTAAGATAGCTCTGTACACACTGATTTTGGTGCTTTGCCTCAGGTGCTTGTTGCTCCAGACTCTCTTGTGAAGCCTTCCGAATGCACTATATGCCTTTGCTAATCTGTGATCTATCTCTTTATCAATCTTGGTGTTTGAAGAGATGATGCTTCCCAGGTAGGTGAACTGTTGAACGGTCTTAAGCACAGATTTGCCTATGCTGACATGGGGGTGATGATGTTCTTCCTGTGGTGCGGGCTGGTAGAGAACTTCTGTTTTCTTCAGGCTGACTTCCAGCCCAAATAGCTCTGCAGCTGTTGCAAAGCAGGATGTTAGGTGCTGCAGGGCTGCTTCTGTATGGGCGACAAGGGCAGCATTGTCAGCAAAAAGCAGCTCACAGACTAGATAGTTTAGAGTCTTAGTGCGAGCCCTCAGACGACTTAAGTTGAACAAGCTACCATCAGTACGATAGCGTATATATATATATATATATATATATATATATATATATATATATATATGCCGTCTTCTTCTTTTTCTTCGAGGTCTGCCATAGCCCTTTGGAGCATCAGGATATTTAACTAGTATACTGGAAATTAAATGCAGAGGTTTGCTTGCTCAATGGATATAAATGAAAATTGTAATACATTAATAGTATTTGTTTTGCTTTATAATATGAATTTACCATTCAATTATATTAAACACGTTATAATAATGTATGTGCTTTGTGATTGAATTATGGTTTTTGTGAGTCCTGAGAAATGCACAATTGTACACAAACACATGATGTTCTGAGAAGATGAAAGATGTGATTTTTTAAAAGAATAAATCATAACAAAAGTAAACCAGACATCTAAACTCTACAAGTGTTGAGGGAAAGGTATTACATAAAAAGCACAGAGACTTTAATATAAGAAACAGATTTTACTCAAATTAATAAAAATTCAAACAGAAGGCTCCACTCAGCAGGTAAATGGTTGAGAAATTAAAAGCAAAAGTCTTAAAGAGGCCATTTAGGGGGGAAAAACCCTCTAATCATAGCTTTCTCAATAATCTGCTATTAACAACTAATCTGGTGAAAGAAAAAAGAGATATAGGATATAATTGATTCAATAACTTAAGTAATTATCTTCCTCATAAATACTAAGACTAGAAGTGCTGGCAAGATTCTTGCACATTAGAACTGCCAATGAGAAATGCCCAACTGTCCTTTTTCTCCTTGGGACTATCTTTATATGGACACGCTTCATATCAACCTTTTTTTTTTAAAAGATTTTTTATTGTATTGTTATACTACATTTACTCTTACTTTACATTGCTTTAGTTACAATACATTTTCTTCCCCCTGACCCTCCCCCTCCCCCGTTGACAAGTTAGTCCTTCCTTTATTTGAGCCATCGTTGCATTCTGTCCAGTTTTTCCCCAATGTTCATCTTCTGGTTTAGCTTCCTGTATCCAGTTTTTTGAAGGGTAACCATATTTCTTTGATTTTCTTCTGCTTTTCTGTCCATAGTTTTTCATTTCTTATAATGTCCATAATTTCCAGCTGAACTTGTTCCCACACATATTCATACCATTTTTCAAGGGTCCATTTCTTTTTTTCTTTCCACCCCAGGCAATCACGGCATGTGCCGCTCTAAACATCATCATAACTAATTTTTGTTCTTGCGCTTTGATTTTACTATCCCCGCATATCCCTTTTAAGAGAATATCCATATTTAAATCATTTTTTATTTTTGTATATAGTTCAATCTTCTTAAAAATTTGATTCCAGAACCTTTGTATCTCCTTACACTCCCACCAGAGATGTGAGTACCAGGCTTCTCTACTCCCACAGTGCCAACATTTCGGATTTAGACCCTGGATCATATGTGCCAGTTGGATTGGTGTCCTGTACCATTTTGTTATTACTTTCTGCTCTAGTTCCCTATATTTTTCTATTTTTATTTTATTTAGTCCATTCCTTATCCTATCTATTCTTTCTTTCCCTAGGCCTCCTTCCTTTTCCCACCTATTTCCCATCCTTTTATACATAAATTCCTTATCTTCCAGCATTCTTCCATATATTTTGCCTAACCCTTTTTGCCTTCCACTGGATCTTTCTTTTAATATCCTATCTATTATATTTTCACCCGAATTGCTATCTTCCTTTTTTATTTGTTCCCAAATGCCTCTCAATGTTAGCCAAAATCTTTCTCCTCCTAAGTTTTTCAACTGACTCCATTCCATTAGTACATTCTTTTCGTTATATAAGTCTTTTATTTTACAATATCCCCAGTGTTCCAGTTTCTTGATGACGCTCTTATCCTCTTTGTTTCTCAGACTCCCTATCGGGGCTTCCTTTGAGAAAAATGGCATCCATTTCTTTTTCCATTTCTCATATCAACCTTTTTCACCTGTTAGAAACCAGTTGTAATTAACCCAATTCAGTTTTGGTTTCAACTGAATTATTTGAATAGCTTTGATTGGCTGTTTTATGGCAGTATATGGAAATACATACACATTTCATATCACATGGGGCATTTATATGAATTATACTACAAAAACAAATGACAGCTAAATCAACAAAGCCAAAGGGGCAAAGAATGTATATAGAGAAAAGCCCCCTTGGTTGTAATTCAAAATGGAATAAAATAAACCTTATATGAGTGTTAATTTACCAAGTCCCTATTGGTTTAATGGGTTTATTGCAGTTGACAGCCCCCGGTGGTGCAGTGGGTTAAACCCTTGTGCCGGCAGGACTAAAGACTGATGGGTTGGAAGTTCGAATCTGGGGAGAGCGTGGATGAGCTCCCTCTGTTAGCTCCAGCTCCCCATGCGGGGACATGAGAGAAGCCTCCCACAAGGATGGTAAAATATCAAAACAGCCAGGTGCCCTCTAGGCCAGTGTTTTTCAACCTTTTTTGAGCCGCTGCACACTTTTTGCATTTACAAAATCCTGGGGCACACCACCAACCAAAATGACACAAAATGACACTCGAATACAGTAATACATATAGTTAATATGTTTTTAAATGTATTTATACACTCAGTGTGAAACCTGGGCCTGTTTCGATGAACACAACATAGATATCCTGGCAGGAATGGCAGAAACACACACACAAAGGTCTTGCTCAACAGCTGGGAGTTATAGTTCACTGGCAATCAAAGAGCATTATGAACTCCACCAATGATGGAATGGAATCAAACTTCCCACACAGAACTACCATAACCAAGAGAAAATACTATAAGAGTTTGGTGGGCATTGACCTTGAGTTTTGGAGTTGTAGTTCACATATATCCAGAGAGCACTGGGGGGGGGGGAGGAAGACGTGGGGCGAGTCTGCGCAGTAGCGCACACACGGGTCATGTCTTCCTCCCTCCCCCCCTCCCGCAGAAGCGGCAGCGTGAGCAAAGCGAGGCAAAGCAAGCAGAGCAAGGCTGGGAAGAAGGGAGCCCGAGTGGAGAAGAAAAAGTGTTCGGCAGGAGGGGGAAGAAAGGGTATTAGAGGTTCCAATTTTCCACGGCACACCTGATGATCGCTCACGGCACACTGGTTGGGAAACACTGCCCTAGGCAAAGTCCTTGCAGACAGTCAACTTGCAGTTTCTCAAGTAGCTCCTGACACACACAAAAAAGTTGGGAGTAACAACTGGATTTAAGGTTTATTGCTTATTGAACCTGAATGTTGGGAGTTATTCAGATTGATTTTTTTTTTGAATAATTTTTATTAGATTGGTTTTATCATTTTTTTAAGACAAGGGGTGGGGTGGGGTAGGGGAAAGTGCGGATGGGAAGAAAGATACAACAAATACAAAGTTTACACATGCATTCTGTCTTCCAGTTCAGGTCGTCGCAGGCTTCACCACCTTGATACTTTAACTATTACATCATATGTTAGTTCACCTAGGAGTTTAATTTCTCCAAATAAAGCCGCACGGGTTGCCAATCAGCCTTGGCCTTTTCACTCCTATCATATATCTTACTATACAGTTCATCAGATTCCATCAGCTCCCTTAGTTTGTTACACCATTCTTCCAATTTAGGTGGTTCCTCATTTTTCCATCTTTTAGCAAATACCAGCCGGGCCGCTGCTGTTATAAAGTAAAATATTTTAACCTTATTCAAATCCCACCCTTCCTCCATAAGATTTAACAGATAGATTTCAGCCTTTAAATCAAACTTATCTTGCAGGATTTTTTGGGTATGTCTATGTATCTCCTTCCAGAATCGCTGTGCCCTGCTACATCGCCACCAACAGTGGATATATGTTCCCACCTGGGACTTGCATCGCCAACAGATATTATTAGCCTTTGGATAAAATTTTGCTATTTTCCATGGGGTCATATGCCACCTAAAAAACATTTTATACCAGTTCTCCGCTGGTGCCGTTGAACCCAGAATTCTGATAGTCCTCCTCCATGCCTTTTCCCAGTCTTGCAACAGGATGCTATGTCCCACATCTTGTGCCCAGTCTATCATTACAGTTTTAATCAGCTCCGTTTCTGTGTCTAACTCCAGTAATTTACTGTATATGCTTTTTATATATTTTTTCTTTTGTTTAAGTATCCTGTCCCACATATTCTCATCACAAATGAAATCTTTTTTACAGTCCTCTCTAAAATAATCCTTCATCTGAATTTAATGGTACCAGTATATCTCAACTCCGCTGTTCTTAATTCTTCTATGTCCTTCAGTTCCCACTTTGTCTCATGTTTTCGGATCAGGGATTTGTAGGTATACCACTTTGCCATGGGTATCTCTCTTTTATGCTGCGCTTCCATGGGGAAACCCATAATGGTGTTTTTGTATATTAGCTCTTTGTACTTGTTCCATACTTTAAGTATGGCGGCTCTTATGTGATGGTTATTAAATGCCTTTTCAATCTTTGCTTTCCCGTACCACATGTACGCATGCCATCCCCTGTTGGTATTAAATCCCTCTAAATTAAGTAATCTTGCTTTTTGGAGTAAAGCCCAGTCTTTTGCCCAGCTAAGGGCTGCAGCCTCATAATAAAGCTGGAGATTCGGTAGAGCTAATCCTCCTCTCTCCCTTTTGTCCGTCAGGATTTGATATTTAATTCTGGGCTTCCTCCCTTCCCAAATAAATTTTGTGATATCTGTCTTCCACGTCTTAAAATCATAAACTGTCCTCAAAATGGGTAGTGATTGAAATAGAAAGATCATTCTCGGGAGCACATCCATCTTTATAACCGCTATCCTTCCTAGCAGGTTAAGATTTAAAAATCTCCAGCTCTCTAACTTTTTCTTGATGTGCTTCCATGTTTGTCCATAGTTATTTTTTAGAAGTTGATTGTTCTTCATTGTCAGTACTATGCCCAAGTATTTTACTTGCTTTGCGATCTGGATCTTGGAGATGTCCTGCAAGAAATCCTCCCTTTCTTTTTTGAGGTTTTTGGTGAGTATTTTGGATTTGGCATAGTTTATTTTTAATCCTGCCACTTGTCCATACATCTGAATTTTATCAATCCATTTTTGTAGTCGCTCCACCGGCTCCTCTATTATACATACAACATCATCTGCGTATGCTTGGATTTTATACTCTTCCTTCTGCAGTTTCAAACCTTTCAGTTCTTTATCTGCCTAATATCTTCCAGCAGCACCTCCAGCATCATGATGAAAAATGCGGCGACATGGGACAGCCTTGCCTCGTTCCTCTCTGGATCTTTATTTGGCTGGATCTATTCCCATTGACAATAATACATGCCGTCTGTTCCTGGTATATTGCTTTTATCGCATTGATAAAAGTATAGCCCATGTCCTTTTCCGTCAGGACCTGAAATAAAAATTCCAATTTGCCAGGTCAAACGCCTTTTCTGCGTCTAAAAATAAAAAGCCCACTTCCTTCTGTATCTTTAAATCATAATACTCAATAGCATTGACGATCGTTCTGATATTGTCCCTCATCATCCTCTGAGGTAAAAACCCAGCTTGATCCTCTTTTATCGTCTCATTCAGGTACTGTTTTAATCTTTTTCGCTAAAATCATAGTAAACAGTTTATAATCGTTGTTTAACACTTGATATTGGGCGATAATTTTTAACGCTTCTTGGATCTGACCCTGTCTTATGTATCAAGGTAATATT